>CM068825.1:123370269-123483201 GCA_028554795.2 Sinohyriopsis cumingii | reverse complement strand
TATGGCATCAGTGTGTGATTTAGGAAACATCAAGACACAAAATAATGGAGGAATAGACTGACTATTGTTTACCGACTTGCATGCCTAAAGAGCGTGCGTGAAGGAAAACATCCTTCCATTTCAATTCTAACTAAAACATGATCCAGAGGGATAGAGATAGGTGAAAGGGCACAATTTCATAAAGTGTGAGTAGAAAACAAAACACGCCATCCTTATTATACAATGTCAAGACCAAGAGACACTTACGTGTTCTTTCTGGTCTATTCTCTTTTAGAAGGTAGTATGAAATTTCACATCAGGGCCAACGCATCGGCTCACATTGTCAATTTTTCCATTTCCATGTCTTTACTGGCACAAGTTCTTCATCATCTTCAATTTCTTCTTCTTTTGAATCCCTCTTCTCTGTTTCGTCTTGTTTTTGTTTATTCTCTTTTCTCGTAGGGCACTCTGAATTCCAGTGTCCTTTCTCCTGACAACGATATTAGGTATCTTGACTTTTGTCTCTCTTTCTTAGACGAAGCAGGTATTCTGGAGACAAATACCCATTTACCTTTGCAGATATAGCAAACTTCATTAGCACTTACACACTTTCGTATGACTCTTATCAAATCAACGACCAAAAGAGTAAGTTTTGTTGCCACTTTCGCATGTGAATTATGTTTTCGTATGACTTTTAGCAAATATTTGACCAGCAGGTCGATCTGTGCTGACTCTTCCATCTTTGATCGTTTGAGAGCGAAATGAATACTCTGACGCTAAGACACTCTCCTTATATACAGAGACCTGCTGCGTATGAAACCTAGTCAAATGTAATTTTGCAATAAGATGAAACGATTTCATTGAGGAAGTAAAAGGCAATGATGTACCGTATCGCCTCACACAAAACCTGAAGTGTTAGTTCAAATCCGTGTCAGCGATTTCGAAGACGACATAACTGGGCTTTAATCAATGCTCTCCATTTCTGCCACAAAACCACGAGTCCTGATTCACGCCAAAAGAAATTTCGTTCGGTCCATAAAAAATAGTATCACATCCGAGAAACGCAAAAACGAACTTCCAGAAAACTGAGAACGACGGCTTACACCTACAACGTGAAATGTATGAGTTCAAGTAGTGCGTAAAACTTAGTCAAATTAAATTTTTATAGTCAAGACGAAACGATCTCTTTTCGAAGAAGAAAGCAGACACCAAGCGACAATGGCGATCCGTGTCACACAACACTTTTCAAAATGTATATGATCAGAGGTTTGTTCTAGCGATCTGCACGGTTAAATTAAATGTTGATGTATTTTGCAATAAGACGGACAATGGTCGCCCATGGAACCATTGTTCGTGCATTAGTTTAAATTTTTAAAATATTTTTTTTATATAAATCGCCTATAGGATAGACCCAATAAAGCATGGCCATTCTCGTCACTGTGTGAATAGCTGCTCAAGTCAATTCGAAGTGAACGCGGTAAGAAAATAAGTATAGCCAATGAAATGGCTTACAACGGGTGATGCATTGTTTTGTTCTAGGACTGTGTGGCATAATAATCCCTATGTTCTTGCGTTGTTACCATTACAGTGCAGACAGACTGAAATGTGAACTTACAAGCCCTCTTTGTGTGTGTGTGTGTTGTACCATTTCTTCTTACCACATCAAAAGACTGAGCGTCACAGTATTGGTTCGCGTTTTCAAGCTGACCATTTTTTTAAAATCTCACTTAAACATTTTAACATAAACACTCACACTCACATCGGTAGAGTCAGAACAGACGTGTTACAGTACTGAGGGGCATGTTATCTTTTTTTTTCAAACTAATAAATTTGGGGTTTGTATGAAGTAAAGAACCGAAAGTACAGTGAAACTCAAGGATGATGACCCAATCTGTCTGTCTATTGATGCGTGTATTTACTTAAGAAGAAATATGACCTCTAAAACACAAAGAGATACGGCAAGCATGATTAGAATGAACATAACGATGTTTTCCTTCACGTCCGTGTAATTTAGAGTTTCAATCCTCTTTGAAAACAAACTTGGTCTCCTTTTGTAGGGCTTGAAATAATAAAAAACCTGAAAAAATCTTAAGCACTTTGCTATAGATAATTTCATCAACAGACTAAACAACATAAATGCCGTTACAACACTAGAAAGCCTTAAATCTTCTATCAAAAAGAAATGTATCAAAAAATTAAAGATTAACGATAACTAACCAATGAAACCGAATTTAACAAAGGCAGTGACATGTGAAGAAATGTCTCTCACTTTGGAAAGGTAGGCGAATGTACTCTGTCATGCACCATCAACTTGAAAAAAAATTATAAACAGAGAGAAACCTGAATTCAAAATTCAGTTGTTTTTTTTCTTCAAAATTGTTTCGTTTCTTTTTTCTTTTTTTGGAACAAATCTAAGCACTAATATAGAGTGGAAAAGGGAAAATGCACATACAAGCTTTGATATTTCTGAAAAAATGAGGGGATATTCCTAACGTTCATAACCACCTATGGACTTGGACTTGTCTGTGACTTATCCACAAAACAAGATGTACATATTTCTGGTCAAGCTGCAAGTGTGTGCGTGTTTTTGAAAATGGTAAAAATGGGATATACAATTTTCTCGTGATACTTATAAAGTGAAGAGTCTGTGCAAGTGTCAAAAGCCAAAGTCATATAAGTTTTGTATTTTGTACGGCTTGTAAAGATTTCCACTTTAGAAAATGTGAAGTATCACAAGTTATTATCACAAACAGAAGTGGAACATAGGGGCTTGCAAGAAAGAAAATAACCCAGACAGTTGGTGTCATCAAGAGTGCTAGAGACGGTACCCGAACTTGCTTGCTTGCTTACTTGAATTAAAGTGATTTTCGCCCTAATGGAGCATATATCACTAGTTTAATAACGCACCGCGTGATTTTTAATTACTCCTAGGGAAGGAAAGAGAGCCTCATCTCCCAGGCTTTTATGTACTCACAGACTACTTTTAAATTTAGCCACTCAGGTGTAGGACTAACTAGTCCTTAACAACCTGACTGAAAGGCTTTAAACATGAGTGGGAATAGTCTCACCACACACTCATATTTCTGTCCGAGCGTGGTAAAGGAGGAAAAAGGTGCTCAAAAAGACAGCCATGGGTGTTAAGTACTCAACAAAACGCTAGCCCGTACTTATTTCAAATCAAGTCCCGTTTTTGCTAATGGACAGTAAAAAGTACCAATAATGTGTTAACCACTTGTGCAATTAGTTCAAATCTAACGAGTCTGTTAAATTTCCTACTTCCTAACATATCTATCTAATATTAGTACTTAGTGTACATAAAAATAGCCATACTGATCTTATTTAAATTATTATGTCTAAGAGACATATACCAGTTTGGTCACTGTTAGGTTTAAAAAGTTAAATTTGTTGCGGTGTTCCAATGGGTCAAGTTTGTTTCGAGAATAGTTTAGTCAAGGAGGGATACCAAGCCAAATATGGTTCCCTATTTAATAAAAAGCAATCTTTTGGAGCCCTAAAAAAGTTTGTTTTTTTCTATTAGAAGGTAACACGTCTCTCTTTTGCTTTCACGTTCTTTCCTGCACTCCTAGTCTCATGATTCTTGATATCAGGAAATGCGTAGCCATGATGGGCGGCAATGTAAGCAGCGGCTTCTACCAGTTGACTGAGGGGGTATCCAGTGTAGGTTTGTCTGTAGAATTGGGGAAGAACTCTGACCCTAATCCCCATTGAGAAGGTCTTGGTTTAAAGGTGTCTAGAGATTTGTAGGCAACGTATTGTATGGCTCTAATAAACTGCCCTGATTTGTTGACGTCATACAATGCTTGATCTAGTCCCATTTCGGTGTACTTCTCAACGAGGGTCAGCGTCCCCCTCTTCCTCCTCAACCGCCTCAATTTCCTCTTCTGGTTCTGATACTAATTCTTTAGTTGAGGTAGATAGTTTTAAATCCGCTGCTATGGCGTCTGTCGCTGTTATTGTTGTTGTGGTTGTTCTTTCAGCTGAGATTGCCTGTAGTATCGGAGTGAGAAAAGAACGTTGTTGTTGTTGTAGGGTTTAACGCCATTTTTCAGCACGCGATAGGCTATACATGGCGGCCAGCATTAATGGTGGAGGAAGAACCCGGGAAAAACCCGGAAAGAACCACCGACCCACGAGAAGCTACTGGCAAGTTTTCTCACATACCCACATTAGCCGAATCCGAGACTCGAACCCACGCAGACAAAGGTGAGATGACAGTGATCCGTAACGGAGAGCGCTTTAGACCACTCGGCCACTCTGGGCCCCAGAAAAGAACGTAGTGCCTCCGATAATTACATTTTCGTTTGCCATACCGTTTGTCTAACATAATTGGCCCTTTGTTTTGCCACCACTCTTTCCGGGTCAGGTTGTTTGTTAGGTATAGTCGGCTGTTGACTAGATGTTATTTGTGTTCTCGAGGTGGGTGGAGTGCTAACTGGCTAGGTCTGCATTTCTTGCTCCCGCTACTGTTGCGTATATTTCTTCCCTCCACACCGAGTTCTGGGCCTAATTCTTTTAATTTCGTTGTACCCGAACTTACATTATCCATATTATCACCAACAAAAAAAACAAAAACGCACAAACCTAAAAGAAACACTCACTCACTTTTTTACAGAACATTACTATTTTTAAAATTTTGATAAGCGACGGAAACGAAGGACTTAGAGTCGCACTTTCTAACCAAGATAAAGAAATCATGTGCTGATAGACTCACTTCTGTATTTTTTCTTCTAACTGACTAACATATCATAGGCAATGGAATGTTATTTCTTTTCGAGAGTATGGGGTAGCCCTGAAATTTTTTTTTTGGAACTTGAAGCTATGGCGATCGCTTAGGTTATAAGATGGCGGCCTCCTCTGATGAGAGGCTTTCTCATAGGATAAGGTCTGCTTCTTCGGAAAAGAGAAGAAGAACTCTTTGGTGTCGATACAACTGTTGACAAAGCCTCTGTTAGGTTCATGCTGCTGCTGTTGCTGCTCTCTCTGCTGTTTATGAAGTCTGTACTTCTCCATCCATTCTTCTTTCTCCTTCTTGAATTCCTCCTTGAAGAGCTCTTCTTTCAGGTCTTCAGTGACTTTTAGCATTCTCACATTTTCTATCTCTTCTGGCTTCGGTATCAGTCTGTGTCTGACCCTATGTAAATTCACGTAGGCTTCGTTTAGCTTAGCTAGTTTGGAGCACATCTTCGTAGGAGGATGAGTTAACAATGGATGGGCAGACTGGAAACTTCCCCGGTTCTTAAAGTCAAAGCGCGGACGTGAAGGAAAACATTACTACACGGTTTTCTAGCCGGAACGTTCAAATAGTGTTATAGGGATAGAGAGAAGTCAAAGAGCATGAATCAAGATTCCTATAGCCAGAAAAACCACAAAGGCATTTTTTTCTTCAAAACACAACATTTTTTATTCATACTAACAAACAACTCTAACATTTTTTAACAATAATCCAACACTATAACATCAAACATTTTTTTCAAATACCAAACATTTTTTTTCAATTCACACTCTACTTTAAACAGGGCTGACAACGTTGTGAATGAAATTGTGATTTCCACTGTCGGAAGTCATTAGGCCATTGATGGACACTACGTTTTCTAGTTAGAGACAAAAGATAAGCATACTGGTCACAAAACCATCGATGTACTTTCACATCGTTTCTAGAATAATGACGAGCATCAAAATGAGTCACTAAATGTTCTAAAGAATAGCCCAGCTGCAATCATGCAGAAAAAACACACACAGTACTGTTCACACACCAAGGAATATGTGCCTTGTTATTTCACATTATTGAATCGTGTGGTCTATGCATTTCTTCTCATAAAGTCAATGATATCGTCTTCCAAAGGGGGCAGTCCATAGGAATCAAAGTATTCCACACATCCTTCTTGAGGAAAGTAGACGGCTACCCAGTGGGTTCCTGGGAGATGACTGTCGTCCGTGTTGATCACATAAGCTTGATGGTTTTGAGGTGTGCAATGAGGGAGTTCATCTTTAGCACAGACGACAGGATTCCAAGAAGCAGTGTACAAACTGTGGTTCAAAAGGTAATAAAGTTCTCAGGTATCCATTTTTTGTTTTTTTTCTCTTCTTCTCAGGTAATGATAAGTGGTCAATTCGATCCTGACTTTTTGTTTGAAAATGTCTGACGAATAAACGGTTATTCGTTCTGTTTCCTCACTCTGATTCAGGAGAGCTTCGATGCGATGGATCTCTTGTGTGGTTAATGGTGGACAAGAATGTTCACGCAAGTCTTTATACCACTGGTGCAACACGTCTTTGTTCGAGATGAGACTCCAAGCTTCGTCCAGATACTCGTCCAATTTTTCTTCTTGACTTAACATCAGGCATTTATCGTGTTGAATTTGACTGGGATGATCGTTTTGACATCCATAACAATTTTTCTTGATCAATTCCTTAATTTTTTTCTGTCAAGACTATAGCATAACAGGAAACTAAATGTGGTTCTTGTTCTGGCCATCTAGACTTCATCATGATGACTTCTTCGTCTTTGTCTTGGGATTCTCCTTCCTCAGGGATCTTCACATTCCATGTCCAAAGAATCCCTACTATACAAACATTGATAAAAATCCTCCATGACTTCTAATAGTCTAGAATGACTTCTCTCAAACTGTTGGTTTATATCGTATTGTCCAATTCAGCATACAGGATGACGTTCACCGTATTATCTGCGCGTAGAATTTCTGCAAACTGAAATTCCACACGCATCTGGCCGGATTTTATAGGGTGGAAATGTCCCTCCTCGCTGTCTTGACTTACAATTCGTTAGAGAACCGTTTTCGAAAATGGAGTTTCACTGTAACTTTCCCTTTGGAGAATGGAATATTTTGTCCCAGATCTCCTTTTATAGCAATGTTGACAGTGTCTAAATACGACTTACTGACGGGCAAATAGTGAGGATGTACAAATTCACGGTGTACGTGATAGGTGTTTGCACCTTCCTGGTCATTGTTTGTGGTACTATCCACTTTGAAAGGAATGACACGCAGTAACGGAACAGAGGTGTGTCCCACCACGTTGTACTCCACCACATCGGAATACACAAAGATCAAATTAAGTCCTTGGTTCAGTTCTACCGGGTTTCCAAAAGCTCTGTAAAAATCCATATTACTTTTGATCTTGGGGCTCATATTGTTTGCGACCATTTCTGCATGTCCGCCCAAAATTTCAAACAAACTACCATTGAACCTGAGGGACAATGTGTCCGTATCTTGAAATTTGATCACGAGACGATGAGCCACTTTATTGTACTCAATCTTCACACTTTTTTTGGCTCTGTTCAGTGCTTTGCCAAAGGCTAAGTTGAACCTGTCCGCAATAGTGTCCACCAAATGTTCACCACTAAAATAATAACCTGAAGGAATTTTCAAGGTGTAGATAATGAAGGCTGGATTGCTGGCTGGTCTTGTGTCCCCTAAAAACCCTATTTTGTTGATTTCTTCCTCCAATTGGGCATTCAGGATTTCCACCTCGAAAGTGTCTTGCTTTTCGGTGATGTTTTTGATTTGTGTTGGGTGAATGATTTCCACTAAAGCCACTTCCCAATGGGCTTCGTGATCTAACTGGATGGTCTGAGGTAATTTGACCGTGTAACAGCATAACGTGTTCTTGGGAAACACCTCCATGGAACTGTCACTGGGTAAGGTTAAGTAAAATTGGTTCTTATTGCTCATAATTCCAGAGTTTTGTGGCTCTCCGAGGCGATACTGGAAGTTAGAGGAGTGTCTCCGCCCAAAATGGGGTTGTTGTTGGAGTGGTGACTGGCACTGACACTGGACACAAGGTTCCCGTGGTTCCCGTTCGAGGAGAATTTCAGGGAGGGATTAGGAAGCAGGTAACCGATGTAACTGCTCAATACAATGGTCCACAAGTGTTTGTCTCCTTGTTGCAAACTCAAATTGGCAATGGCTGCACCGATGACACAATACACCACGAAGGTTTGGCAGAAAAAGACGATTTGCGTTTCAAGCACACGTTTTCCATACCACACCCACAAGGGTTGTGTTTGTAAATCTTGCAGAGAAGAATTGGGTGAAGGAGTGATCGCAGTAGCTGAATCTGTGTGAAAGGGCATGATGGTCACTTCTTTTTATAGTGCGAAGCGTCGATGCAAGAATGAAAACTGGGTGGATATCCTTTCCAACGTACTTTGACTTCTTTGACACGTCGTTTGCCCACTTTACGGTTTCTGCGTTTGACAATGCCTTTGATGTCGTACACGTCGTCTTTTTTGGTGACACGACTTGATTTGAAATAAGTACGGGCTAGCGTTTTGTTGAGTACTTAACACCCATGGCTGTCTTTTTGAGCACCTTTTTCCTCCTTTACCACGCTCGGACAGAAATATGAGTGTGTGGTGAGACTATTCCCACTCATGTTTAAAGCCTTTCAGTCAGGTTGTTAAGGACTAGTTAGTCCTACACCTGAGTGGCTAAATTTAAAAGTAGTCTGTGAGTACATAAAAGCCTGGGAGATGAGGCTCTCTTTCCTTCCCTAGGAGTAATTAAAAATCACGCGGTGCGTTATTAAACCAGTGATATATGCTCCATTAGGGCGAAAATCACTTTAATTCAAGTAAGCAAGCAAGCAAGTTCGGGTACCGTCTCTAGCACTCTTGATGACACCAACTGTCTGGGTTATTTTCTTTCTTGCAAGCCCCTATGTTCCACTTCTGTTTGTGATAATAACTTGTGATACTTCACATTTTCTAAAGTGGAAATCTTTACAAGCCGTACAAAATACAAAACTTATATGACTTTGGCTTTTGACACTTGCACAGACTCTTCACTTTATAAGTATCACGAGAAAATTGTATATCCCATTTTTACCATTTTCAAAAACACGCACACACTTGCAGCTTGACCAGAAATATGTACATCTTGTTTTGTGGATAAGTCACAGACAAGTCCAAGTCCATAGGTGGTTATGAACGTTAGGAATATCCCCTCATTTTTTCAGAAATATCAAAGCTTGTATGTGCATTTTCCCTTTTCCACTCTATATTAGTGCTTAGATTTGTTCCAAAAAAAGAAAAAAGAAACGAAACAATTTTGAAGAAAAAAAACAACTGAATTTTGAATTCAGGTTTCTCTCTGTTTATAATTTTTTTTCAAGTTGATGGTGCATGACAGAGTACATTCGCCTACCTTTCCAAAGTGAGAGACATTTCTTCACATGTCACTGCCTTTGTTAAATTCGGTTTCATTGGTTAGTTATCGTTAATCTTTAATTTTTTGATACATTTCTTTTTGATAGAAGATTTAAGGCTTTCTAGTGTTGTAACGGCATTTATGTTGTTTAGTCTGTTGATGAAATTATCTATAGCAAAGTGCTTAAGATTTTTTCAGGTTTTTTATTATTTCAAGCCCTACAAAAGGAGACCAAGTTTGTTTTCAAAGAGGATTGAAACTCTAAATTACACGGACGTGAAGGAAAACATCGTTATGTTCATTCTAATCATGCTTGCCGTATCTCTTTGTGTTTTAGAGGTCATATTTCTTCTTAAGTAAATACACGCATCAATAGACAGACAGATTGGGTCATCATCCTTGAGTTTCACTGTACTTTCGGTTCTTTACTTCATACAAACCCCAAATTTATTAGTTTGAAAAAAAAAGATAACATGCCCCTCAGTACTGTAACACGTCTGTTCTGACTCTACCGATGTGAGTGTGAGTGTTTATGTTAAAATGTTTAAGTGAGATTTTAAAAAAATGGTCAGCTTGAAAACGCGAACCAATACTGTGACGCTCAGTCTTTTGATGTGGTAAGAAGAAATGGTACAACACACACACACACAAAGAGGGCTTGTAAGTTCACATTTCAGTCTGTCTGCACTGTAATGGTAACAACGCAAGAACATAGGGATTATTATGCCACACAGTCCTAGAACAAAACAATGCATCACCCGTTGTAAGCCATTTCATTGGCTATACTTATTTTCTTACCGCGTTCACTTCGAATTGACTTGAGCAGCTATTCACACAGTGACGAGAATGGCCATGCTTTATTGGGTCTATCCTATAGGCGATTTATATAAAAAAAATATTTTAAAAATTTAAACTAATGCACGAACAATGGTTCCATGGGCGACCATTGTCCGTCTTATTGCAAAATACATCAACATTTAATTTAACCGTGCAGATCGCTAGAACAAACCTCTGATCATATACATTTTGAAAAGTGTTGTGTGACACGGATCGCCATTGTCGCTTGGTGTCTGCTTTCTTCTTCGAAAAGAGATCGTTTCGTCTTGACTATAAAAATTTAATTTGACTAAGTTTTACGCACTACTTGAACTCATACATTTCACGTTGTAGGTGTAAGCCGTCGTTCTCAGTTTTCTGGAAGTTCGTTTTTGCGTTTCTCGGATGTGATACTATTTTTTATGGACCGAACGAAATTTCTTTTGGCGTGAATCAGGACTCGTGGTTTTGTGGCAGAAATGGAGAGCATTGATTAAAGCCCAGTTATGTCGTCTTCGAAATCGCTGACACGGATTTGAACTAACACTTCAGGTTTTGTGTGAGGCGATACGGTACATCATTGCCTTTTACTTCCTCAATGAAATCGTTTCATCTTATTGCAAAATTACATTTGACTAGGTTTCATACGCAGCAGGTCTCTGTATATAAGGAGAGTGTCTTAGCGTCAGAGTATTCATTTCGCTCTCAAACGATCAAAGATGGAAGAGTCAGCACAGATCGACCTGCTGGTCAAATATTTGCTAAAAGTCATACGAAAACATAATTCACATGCGAAAGTGGCAACAAAACTTACTCTTTTGGTCGTTGATTTGATAAGAGTCATACGAAAGTGTGTAAGTGCTAATGAAGTTTGCTATATCTGCAAAGGTAAATGGGTATTTGTCTCCAGAATACCTGCTTCGTCTAAGAAAGAGAGACAAAAGTCAAGATACCTAATATCGTTGTCAGGAGAAAGGACACTGGAATTCAGAGTGCCCTACGAGAAAAGAGAATAAACAAAAACAAGACGAAACAGAGAAGAGGGATTCAAAAGAAGAAGAAATTGAAGATGATGAAGAACTTGTGCCAGTAAAGACATGGAAATGGAAAAATTGACAATGTGAGCCGATGCGTTGGCCCTGATGTGAAATTTCATACTACCTTCTAAAAGAGAATAGACCAGAAAGAACACGTAAGTGTCTCTTGGTCTTGACATTGTATAATAAGGATGGCGTGTTTTGTTTTCTACTCACACTTTATGAAATTGTGCCCTTTCACCTATCTCTATCCCTCTGGATCATGTTTTAGTTAGAATTGAAATGGAAGGATGTTTTCCTTCACGCACGCTCTTTAGGCATGCAAGTCGGTAAACAATAGTCAGTCTATTCCTCCATTATTTTGTGTCTTGATGTTTCCTAAATCACACACTGATGCCATAAAATAACGGGTTAAATGGGTTTTGTAGTGTTGGGAGTGGGGGTGGGTGGGGTGTAGGTGTTTGGCAGAGTTGGTCATTGCAGGTGAGGGCTTAGGTGCTTTCAAAAAACTTTTACTTCTTCACTCTGTGTTGATAGTATATTTGGAGTTTGTATGCGTTCGCGTACGTTTGTGTGGATAGTTTATTTGGGGTTTGTATCATCTCCCTTCTGTGTTGATAGTATATTTGGGGTTTGTATGCGTTCGCGTACGTTTGTGTGGATAGTTTATTTGGGGTTTGTATCATCTCCCTTCTGTGTTGATAGTATATTTGGGGTTTGTTTTTTCCTCTTCCCTCTGTATGTGTATGTGTGTATGTGTGTGTGTGCGTGTGTGTGTGTGTGCGTATGTCTGCGCGCGTACGTTGTGTGGTTGTGTGTATTGGTCTCTGTTTGTCGGTATAAAACTCACTTTATCCCTATCAGATACACTCTACCTACCTACCTGCAGTAGCGTGCATTCAGGTCAGCCACTTGCAACACTGTTGATATTTATCCCTAGTGTTCAGTACAGTGACGTCACTGACGCTGGAAATTTCGAGACTATAAATATCGACTTGGGGATTTCCACATTTTGTAGCTATACATATATACTAGAATTCATAAACAGGAACGTCACTCAAGCTGAGGCTATAAAAAGACAGTGGGATTTTCCAAAGGAAAAACCCACAAGTTGGAGCTATAAATAGATAGTGGGATTTCATAGGAATTTCAGCTGATTATAGATACATAGGTATTTATCCACGATCGTCACAGAAGTTGATATTGTAAGTAGTTACTAATTTTATCTATTTTATAGTGTGTGTGTTTATGTGTGTGTGTGTGAGTATGTCTGCACGCGTACGTTGTGTGTTTCTGTGTGTGTGTGTGTGTGTGTGAGTATGTGTGTGTGTGTGTGTGTGTGAGTATGTCGGCGCGCGTACGTTGTGTGTGTGTTTGTGTGTTTGTGTGTGTGTCTGTGTGTGTGCGCGCGTACGTTGTGTGTGTCTATTGGTCTCTGTTTGTCCGTATAAAACTCACTTTATCCCTATCAGATACACTCTACCTACCTACCTACAGTAGCGCGTATTCAGGTCAGCCACTTGCAACACTGTTGATATTTATCCCTAGTGTTCAGTACAGTGACGTCACTGACGCTGGAAATTTCGAGACTATAAATATCGACTTGGGGATTTCCACATTTTGTAGCTATACATATATACTAGAATTCATAAACAGGAACGTCACTCAAGCTGAGGCTATAAAAAGACAGTGGGATTTTCCAAAGGAAAAACCCACAAGTTGGAGCTATAAATAGATAGTGGGATTTCATAGGAATTTCAGCTGATTATAGATACATAGGTATTTATCCACGATCGTCACAGAAGTTGATATTGTAAGTAGTTACTAATTTTATCTATTTTATAGTGTGTGTGTTTATGTGTGTGTGTGTGAGTATGTCTGCACGCGTACGTTGTGTGTTTCTGTGTGTGTGTGTGTGTGTGAGTATGTGTGTGTGTGTGTGTGTGTGAGTATGTCGGCGCGCGTACGTTGTGTGTGTGTTTGTGTGTTTGTGTGTGTGTCTGTGTGTGTGCGCGCGTACGTTGTGTGTGTCTATTGGTCTCTGTTTGTCCGTATAAAACTCACTTTATCCCTATCAGATACACTCTACCTACCTACCTACAGTAGCGCGTATTCAGGTCAGCCACTTGCAACACTGTTGATATTTATCCCTAGTGTTCAGTACAGTGACGTCACTGACGCTGGAAATTTCGAGACTATAAATATCGACTTGGGGATTTCCACATTTTGTAGCTATACATATATACTAGAATTCATAAACAGGAACGTCACTCAAGCTGAGGCTATAAAAAGACAGTGGGATTTTCCAAAGGAAAAACCCAC
Source organism: Sinohyriopsis cumingii (assembly GCA_028554795.2). NCBI lineage: Eukaryota > Metazoa > Mollusca > Bivalvia > Unionida > Unionidae > Sinohyriopsis > Sinohyriopsis cumingii. The sequence continues at coordinate 123,469,862 of CM068825.1, read as the reverse complement.
AAGTTGGAGCTATAAATAGATAGTGGGATTTCATAGGAATTTCAGCTGATTATAGATACATAGGTATTTATCCACGATCGTCACAGAAGTTGATATTGTAAGTAGTTACTAATTTTATCTATTTTATAGTGTGTGTGTTTATGTGTGTGTGTGTGAGTATGTCTGCGCGCGTGCGTTGTGTGTTTCTGTGTGTGTGTGTGTGTGTGAGCATGTGTGTGTGTGTGTGTGTGTGAGTATGTCGGCGCGCGTACGTTGTGTGTGTGTTTGTGTGTTTGTGTGTGTGTGTGTGCGCGCGTACGTTGTGTGTGTCTATTGGTCTCTGTTTGTCCGTATAAAACTCACTTTATCCCTATCAGATACACTCTACCTACCTACCTACAGTAGCGCGTATTCAGGTCAGCCACTTGCAACACTGTTGATATTTATCCCTAGTGTTCAGTACAGTGACGTCACTGACGCTGGAAATTTCGAGACTATAAATATCGACTTGGGGATTTCCACATTTTGTAGCTATACATATATACTAGAATTCATAAACAGGAACGTCACTCAAGCTGAGGCTATAAAAAGACAGTGGGATTTTCCAAAGGAAAAACCCACAAGTTGGAGCTATAAATAGATAGTGGGATTTCATAGGAATTTCAGCTGATTATAGATACATAGGTATTTATCCACGATCGTCACAGAAGTTGATATTGTAAGTAGTTACTAATTTTATCTATTTTATAGTGTGTGTGTTTATGTGTGTGTGTGTGAGTATGTCTGCGCGCGTACGTTGTGTGTTTCTGTGTGTGTGTGTGTGTGTGAGTATGTGTGTGTGTGTGTGTGTGAGTATGTCGGCGCGCGTACGTTGTGTGTGTGTGTGTTTTTGTGTGTGTGTGTGTGTGTGTGTGTGTGTGTGTGTCTGCGCGCGTACGTTGTGTGTGTCTATTGGTCTCTGTTTGTCCGTATAAAACTCACTTTATCCCTATCAGATACACTCTACCTACCTACCTACAGTAGCGCGTATTCAGGTCAGCCACTTGCAACACTGTTGATATTTATCCCTAGTGTTCAGTACAGTGACGTCACTGACGCTGGAAATTTCGAGACTATAAATATCGACTTGGGGATTTCCACATTTTGTAGCTATACATATATACTAGAATTCATAAACAGGAACGTCACTCAAGCTGAGGCTATAAAAAGATAGTGGGATTTTCCAAAGGAAAAACCCACAAGTTGGAGCTATAAATATATAGTGGGATTTCATAGGAATTTCAGCTGATTATAGATACATAGGTATTTATCCACGATCGTCACAAAATGGAACGAAAAAATTGAAAAAGAAGAAGAAAATGAGAAGAGGAAGAAAGAAGAGGAGGAGAAGAAAAAAAGAAAGGGAAGAAGAGTGTAGGAGATAAAATAAGAACTTGGTGGAGAAAAAGAAGAAATTAGAAGAAGAAGAAAACCCAAAGGCCCTTTTCAGGGCCAGCCATATTTCTCGAAAAGAAATAGCCTTTCCATTGCCTACCCTTTTTTTAAAATTTTTAAAAAAAAAAAATCACATGTTCCATTCCCCTTGTCCCTAAACAAGCCCAAACTCTATTCCCCATGTTAAATTCCCCTTGTCCGTAGAGTGACCCACGATTTATTGCCATGTTAAATTCCCCTTGTCCGTAGAGTGACCCACGATTTTTCGCCATGTTAAATTTCCATTGTCCGTAGAGTGACCCAGGGGTCCCTGTAATGCTAATTCCCATTGTCCGTAGGGTGACCCCTTTCACTACTCGCGCGTTTTCAGTAATGATCTAGGTAAGATCAATTTTGTTTTAGGGGGATGTTTTCCATCACGTCCGCGCTTTCACTATAAGAACCCACAGTATTCGTCGTTCGCACCATTCTAAGGAATAAACAAAGAAGATGGAGGTGACAAAATTATTTAACGATTTGAGACATAGCTATTTTTGGATCATGGATGGGATGTATGTAGTAGAAAGATTGAATAAGGAAGGAAGATTTGAAGGCAGCCTGAACAATGTGAAGAGTCTTGGAGTAGCAAAAGATCAAATAGGGGGAATGATTGAGGAAGAAGTAGAAAGAATCAGAGGATTCATTGACCCACCTTACGTGAGAGTAGGTACTTTAAAGGAAACCTTGGATCATATCACAGAAGTCAGGAGCTTCCTAGAAAATAGCTTTCATTGGACTGACTGGTGGTACGTAAAGTGGGGTTGTAACTAGTTGATAAAAGCAGAAGAACTAATTAGAGAGGTAATGAAAGTAGAAGTGATGAAGATAAAAGAAAAATGGAGCAAAGAGAGAAAGGAAGAAGAGAATAAGAAGAAGAAACTAGAGTTTGAAAGGTTAAATAACAACTGGATGAAGATCCAACAGAAATTTAGAGAGATGGGCCATCCTGACTGGATAACAGAGGAGGAGAAGAAGAGGAAGAAGAAAGGAATTTTGGGAAAGATAAAGGGATGGTGGAAGAAGTGGAGGAGTTAGAAGAAGAAACCCAAGGCCCTTTTCAGGGCCACTCATAGGTCTCGGAAAGAGATTGACTTTCCATTGCCTACCCTTTTTTTATTTTATTTAATTTTTTTTAAAATCCCATGTTCATTTCCCATTGTCGCTCAACAGTCCCACGATTTATTCCCATGTTCATTTCCCCTTGTCGCTCAACAGTCCCAAACTCTATTCCCATGTTAATTTCCCTTGTCGCTAGACAGTCCCACGATTTTTCGTCCATGTTAGATTTCCATTGTCGCTAGACAGTCCCAGGGTGGTTAATGTTAAATTTCCATTGTCGCTAGACAGTCCCAGGGGGGTCTGTAATGCTAATTCCCATTGTCGCCAGATCGTCCCCATTCACTACTATTGTCACTCTAGTATATGGAATGTGAATGTGAGTAGCATTGCTATACCAATCTAGTATATGGAATGTGAATGTGGGAATATGTCACTCTAGTATTTGGAATGTGAATGTGGGAATATGCCACTCTAGTATTTGGAATGTGAATGTGGGAATATTGCCACTCTAGTATTTGGAATGTGAATGTGGGAATATGCCACTCTAGTATTTGGAATGTGAATGTGGGAATATGCCACTCTAGTATTTGGAATGTGAATGTGGGAATATGTCACTCTAGTATTTGGAATGTGAATGTGGGAATATGCCAATCTAGTATTTGGAATGTGAATGTGGGAATATGCCACTCTAGTATTTGGAATGTGAATGTGGGAATATGCCACTCTAGTATTTGGAATGTGAATGTGGGAATATGTCACTCTAGTATTTGGAATGTGAATGTGGGAATATGCCACTCTAGTATTTGGAATGTGAATGTGGGAATATGCCACTCTAGTATTTGGAATGTGAATAGGAGAATATGTCACTCTAGTATTTGGAATGTAAATATGAGAATATGACTCTCTAACACGTGGAATATGAGTGTGAGTAGTATTACTACATCACTTTAGTAGTTCAAATGTGAACCTGATTAGTATTACTATGCCATACTAATATTTGGAATTTTAACGTGAGTCGTATTACTAGGCGATTCTGAAACCTGGAATTTATGGTGTATTTAGTTGGCAGGTTATTGATTAATTTCTCGAAGAGTCGGTAACATTTTGTCAGTCTAACTGACGTTTGCGTAGCAACCATGTCGTGCTAAGGTCTTTCAAATTGCTGAATTCAATCTGATTTTACAAGGCCATTTTTTGAATTTTAAAACCTCGAGCGACATTGTTTAGAAAAGATATCAATTTTTTAAAATATTTTTAAAAGTTGAACATGCACAATCTTTAGTTCCTAAACGTACCAGGATAAAATATATCACACTAGTTATTGCTTTCTTGTGAATTCTGGTTGAACAATAGGCACTCTTAGGAGATGCAATAATTTGTCTATTTTGTAAAATTTCATGTTACACAAAACTCGTGGTACTATTGAACTCATTTCTAGATAGGATCGGCTTTGTACCAGGATAAAGACTTTTGGTATGGAGAAGGAACTGGCAATGTTGTCGAGTACTTACTTATGCAGATTACAGGGAGAGAAGAGGCTTAGAACCATTGCATCATTTTACCCACTTTAGGCAGAGATCGCAGCTGCTAGAATTTAGTACGTAGAAATCCATCTTGAAGCTTACCGTGGAGATGAAAGAAAACTTTGCCCATGCGTCGTGCTAACTGAATTGGTTTTTAAGCTATTGTAGAACCAGCACCAAACAGAGTTTTCTACATTTGATGCCATTGTTTTCTCATGGAATACTTATTCCATGGTTTTGAACATAAGACAATATTAAACAAAGGGTTGCCGATCTAGGTTGGAGGTCTTTTTAAAATAGTCAGCTTGATGAAAAACCTACTATGTTTAACACTTTTATATCATGGTTTAATTACTTTAACCCTGTGTGATATCTTCAGCAACCAACTGGACAAACCCGAAAACAAGCATCATACAAGTACGAAACACGCATCACCTATGCTTCTGCCCAGCTATTAACTGTCACTATTTTTGTCTTTTGTTGTGCAGTGGAACAGATTAATTACAGAAACTGCAATATTTCTTAATCAAAGCAGGAGCTTTGTAGTTTAAACACTGTCTTAATCTGGAAACGCGTTTATTATCATCTAACATCTTTCTGCTTTATAGTCTTCATCTGTTCCCTCATACGTTTGTCCTGACACTAACAAAGCAATGACGTGCAACTGGATATAATACTCCAATGAGAGTGATGCGGAATAAATAGATAGATGTATACGTCTCAGCTTTCTTCGATAAATTTAACACATTTTCAAGTGAATTTGCTTCTGAGGCGTGCAAAATTTAAATAGTGCATACTTGGCATATATTCTTTACGTTATTGTACCCGCTGAAATTATTGTCCGAGATGTTGCGACCGAGGCTTCTGAGATTAAATTCTTTGATTTATTTGACCCATTTTGCTATCGTGCAGTTTTCGTTCACATAAAAGTTGACGAATATAATATAAATTGGTCTGCATTTCAGTTGGAGGAAAAACAGAAATTTCTCTGCCAGTACTGCCCGGAGCACGGCACACGGTTCTTCCCGGTGACTATATAGGATGGTCCGTATTTATTTATTTATTTATTTATATGTAAATCCCCCCTACATACACACAGACACACTGACGCAACACACATTAAAATCTTTAGTATTGAGACTATTTTATATCTTGTGACATAATCATGCTCTACGTTTTTCAGTCGAATTGGACACGAATTAAATCGATTCAAAAACTTTTTTAAAAAGTGTAATGAATCAGAAGGTGTAGATTTGGACGAAACTAATATCAGGGTCATATCAGAAGTTAAGATACAACATTTTGTAAAAAGTATCAACAGTATCAGTGCTATAAATCCGTAACGTTAAAACTATAATGATAATTCAGATAAAGGGCAAAGCTGAGTCAGCGAGTTTTGTTGCCGATTATAACGGTAATCTTCTAATTGGATATGAGGACATTTAACAACACACGTTTGCTTACGATATGAAGGTATACAGAGGCGCAGGATATGATTGCCTACAAAGTTGGAGTTGGTGGAGAAGCGACTACTGTTAATTATTTTTCGCGGCCCCCGATCCCACCAGATATGATCGTCAACTGGACTTCAGCCAAAACAGATAGTCAATACACATACGCAATCAGAGCTCGCTATGGCATCAGTAAGTATACGTTTTTTATCGTCCTGTTTTTTGAAAAAATCAAATTGTCCAAAATACACATGGTTTTAAAAATTGTTTAATTTGAATTCGTTTCAAATTAGTGTTCATTGCATTTTTATATAAGAATCACTGTAACTGCCATCCCCCCCCCCCAAAAAAAAGCAGTGAAAAGTTTATGGGTATGTTAAAACAAAGATTTGATACCCAAATGTCAGTAGATGCGTAAAAAAAAGGTTGGTTCAAAGTTGGTTTTTGAAGTTTGATACTTTACTCCACGAGGATATTTGCCATTTGGATAGAAAATCCATGAACTGTGAGCAATACTGAATAGTAAATAGAGCTAAATAGGATTAGGACTACAAAAGTTTTGATTCCGAATCTTAGCACAACGTCATCCACGAGAGCAACAAAAAACATTTTCCTTTATTTTAGCGAAATTAAATCGGCTGAGATTTGAGCGCGAACTTGAAATGAAAAAGTTCAACTTTTTATGGATGAATTTAATTTACAACATTGCAGCTGTATCAAGAGAAAATGAACTTTGATTAAATAACTGATTTCGTAAGCTTCATATTTAACTTCACGAGAATACTTTTTGTAGCATTATGGTTTAAGAGGATGGTCGACAGTTCATTATCCACGCTTTCATAATGTTACATTCCACCATCAAGCCGTAGATGTAAAAGCAGAGATAAATAAAATGATGAATTTATTTTACCTGTATAACATCTCCAACTCCATGGTCTTGTTCAGACATATCCAGTTGAACGACTAAATAATATAAATTAGCCAACGAAAAGTCGTATCATAGCGTGGTTATTTTAATAACGTCACAGTCGCTAGTATATTTTAATTTTACGCATAGTTTAAAAGATTCATAGTTTTTTATTTCGCAAATTGTTACAACCGTTTATCTCACACTTTACTTATTCATCCTTTATAGCCCGAAGATATGAAAGTCTTCACCAAATCTAATCAAGTGAAAATATATGCCCCACCTTTCCATACCCGATAGTCCTGACGCACAAAACAACGGTAGCTAATGCAATCTCTGTGTAAAATTGCTAAGCAGCGGTTACTCAACTGAGGAATGTGTTCTGCAGATAATGCCGTTTTTCATTTTTTTTTTTTTTTTTGGCGGGGAGATGTGCTGGAAATTGGGGGGAGGGCGCATAGATCAGAATATTTAAAATAAATATATTGATTGTATCTTAATCTTCATTTCAGAAGTCTCTTAGAAAAAAAATGGCAAAAATTTAAAGGAAGCAGAAACAGGTGCCGATTTTGGAATGCTTAATAGGCTAATAGAAATCATTGTTTGTTTAAAACGCAATAGTGGTTAAATCCCATGATTTTTATTGAATTAACATTGATTTAAGCAATGATTCACTTAGGAAAACTTACACATCGACTTATATACCATAATACTTCTTGTATTAAACATTCCTGTCCACTAAGAGTAATTATTCAGAGGATACAAACTATCTAGTCGAGAACAATGTTTATAAAAAAAATATAAAAGTAATCAAAATTAAATAAAAAAGAAATATTTTTGTAAAAATAGAAAAGTCACGTAACGCATAAGTTGACTCCATCTGACAATTTTAATTTAAGCTCATAAAATAAATAAATAATTCCGATATATGAATATGTCCCTAAACAGGGCTTAGTTATGCTCATAAAAATTTTAAAGTTTTTTAAAGTATTATATATATATATATATATATATATATATATATATATATATATATATATATATATATATATATATATATATATATATATATATATATTGAACTTTTCGCATTTCGAATTGTACGAAAGTTAAATAAACATTTTATTTTTAATATTTAGGCTATGCAGAAAAGTCCCTTGGGCACTATTTCTTCACGTCTAGCTATGTGTGCGATTAGATAGTCTCTTGCGAACTTATATAGACGTTGCTGTGATTGATTCAGGAGAAAACATTCAACCTCACTAGTTATTGTGAAATAACAGTTTGTAGAATGATGCAAAAACAATGCAAGCCTTATTTTTTCTTGTTTTAAAAATGGTTTATTGTCAACTTAATAAAACTATCGGATTTGTCACGAGTTTCTAACTAATCTGTCCTTTCCCAAAACATTCAAAATCATCTAAAGAAGACATTCATTGTGCAAATTTTCGAGTAAATCCGATAAACAACGTAAAAACTGTCGTACATTAAAAGACATAAAGCCTGTTAAAGGATAAGAGAACAAAAATACATGTATGTAGTTCAATAAATAATCAAATAATGGGGGGGGGGGCATTGCACTGATTTCAGTTACTTTTGTCGGTTTTCTTTTTTTATAACTTTTTTTTACTTAGAATTTAATTTGATCATATTAAAAACGTCCAGTTTCCAGGATATATTTCTGAGGATTTGGGATTTTAAAAATTTGTTTCTTTAGCTAGATTTCAGCTTCCATTACTAAATCTAGACTTACACAAAGAGTGTATTGAAAGATACGATACGGTATGTTTGGGTATTAAATAAAGAGTAACAGAAAAATTATCCTCAATTACTTCGCTATCGTAACCATATGAACACATGGGAGAGTTTACTAAATTCACTCCATAGAGGTCGAATTTGAGGTACTACATGCCTGTCTAAATTTAGTATGTAGAATTTTAAGGTGATCTTTGCCCCCAAAAAGGTTTCAAGATAGAAAGATAATGGTTTTCGGATACCTTTAGGGGATAATTCTTTAGACCAATCGTAGATGGGGAAAAAAGACGTCTGAAAAATCTTAACTCTGGCAGAGGTTGGTATTATTCTTTGGAACTTACGCATATGACAATGAGATGCCTCATATCTCCTTTGTAGTCGAAGATGGTTCAAATAGTTAGGTCCTTGAATATTTATAAATTTAATATATTATGCATAATTACTTCTTCTTGTGCAAGAGTTTCCTAACCAGTTTCCTCATAAATATACAATATAGAACAATAAATCGGAAGACATGTAACAATGAGTGCAGCCTCTATTCGAATTTGTTTCTAATCCTTCTGAATTTTCATTAGGGCAATTATATCAGACGTCACAAGCCAAGGTTGTTCTGCGAAAGGAGATTTTAGTCGCTAGCAACATTAATATTTAGATGCGTTCTGACGAAACATAAAAATGTGAAAAGTCCTTGAAATATAAGAAGATAAGATTAATCTTATAGTCTATGCCTTCTTAAAGAAAGTAAACTATATTTATCAAAATAGAAATTCAAAAAGAAATACTTTCTTTGCTTATTAGTAATTAATATAATCTCTGTCTTCAAAGTGTTAAAAGTAGCATGCCCGTAGTTTGCCCATGCATTAGGTTTTTCATTTGTATTTTTAAAGGGTCTGTAGAATACGTTGAACAATACGTATCATTACCAAAACGCCCTGTAAGCTAATTCAGATTGTCTGCTCTATCATTGATATAGATAGGAAACAGTGAGGTTCTAACGAGGAACCTTGTGGAATACATCAGTTAGTTGACATTTTGTTGATACCGAATTTCAGCAGAACACTCGCTGCTAGCGGTTTCTTACGTCGATTTCATGCCATGATATATGTTTACCTGCAATTCCACCTTTTTTACGTTTATAATCTTAAACTTTAATGTATGCTTTATCAAAAGGTTGACTGACATCAAAAAACGTTAAACACGCGATTTCCTTTGAATCAGAAGAACATATTTTATGATAAATTTCAGATAAATGAAAAGTTATTAAAATCCTCGAAGAAATTAAATTTTTTATTTACATATCAAATAATTTTCATGCAAAAATTTATATTGCTATTGATTTAATGCTTTCTTTTAAAGACACATCCTATTAAAATTTTAACTCTACTTTAACCACGGTTAACTTTAAACTATCATCACGAGCCATGGTTTTAAGTCAGGAGTATTGTCCACTAACACACAGGACCATAGCAACACTTTGTAATGATCGTGCACTGATATCACTGATCCTGCTACCATCAAAAAGAAGACATTTCATTTTCTGATCCAAGCCTTATTTTACGTCAGTTCAAGGCATGACGAATGAATTTCCCAAAATATGAAACTATGCAAATTACAATAATGACAACAACGTACTAATCAAGCGCAGCAGCAGTGTAATAATGTATGCATGTATTCATAACAAAGACTCAACAAACAAAAAATATCGTAATTCATCTGTATAACATGCTACAGAAAATATAAATGACAAATTTATAAAAATGTATACAGTACTTTTTCGACGTCTTCACTGCAAAAGACTATTATGAACCTAAACAACAAATATAACTTATATATAACTCTATTGTGTGTTTGACTTTTAGTCCATGACTTTGGATCATATTCGTAAATAATGAACTATATACAGATTGTTTATTTGTGTTTTTTGAAGTTTAGAAAATTAACATATGTACAGTTTGGGGTAACTGTATAATTGGATAGGTGAGTATTGCTACATAAGGGTGTATTTCGACATGAATCAGGTATTGTAAATAAATCCCATTAATGAATTGCGATATATTGTCGTAAAAGATTTCTGAATATGTATAGAAAGAGAGAATTCATTCATTCCTAATAATATTTACTAGTAATGATCTCGCTTTAATATCTGACTGCAGATGCAATTTAATGATGTATTTAGATTTAAACTGAGAGGCGTCAGTTATTTAAGGAGCTTCAGCCACAAATAAACGAATGTGACAATGGTGATGCAATTGATGTCGAGTAGGATAGTCGATTCGCCTAGCTAAACAGTCCGCACAAGCTATACGACCAGTTCCGGTTCTTAGTAGATTCGCCTTGCTAAACAGGAAGCACAAGCTATACGACCAGTTCCGGTTCTTAGTTGATTATTCGTGTAGAACGATCAGTCAAAATATCAAAATCCAGTTTCCCAGGTAAAACTTGTCAGTCGAATCTCCACGACCAGTTTTAACTTTAAGAAGTTGAATGACTAGTAATGATGATGCATCGGTATGTCAAGTTGCCATTTTTCTTAGTACAAATACTGGCAAAAGAAGTTAAGAAACATATATTTTTGAAGTTTAGCCAGGTGTTGACATCACAGCTGCGAAAAGTGTATTTGACCAATGCAATACAAGTGCCACAGTGCTGCCCATTTCGCGTACGTACATTCCAGTACCAAATCGCATACCATCACGGTCATTTGCTAATGTGAAGAACAAGGGCATATAAACACTAACGACACAGTCTTAGCAATACTAAATTAAAAAGACGAGGAGGTCTTGGCATGCATTTGAACAATTCAAGATCATAATATCAAAAGACAAACAAAGTTGCTGTTAGATTGCCCCAAAGGCCTTCATTTAACGTCACTTTTTGACGCCCATTGTAGCCCTCAAAGGGTGCTACATCGAGATTGAGCTGGCGTCTATCAGAGCCGACTTGAGCTGATCAAACATATGCTCCAAACCTTTAGACGGCCTTTCAGTCAACAATATCCTTGTGTTTTCCGCCAGTCATAATGTAGCATGGAAGTAAATGAGAATGTCTACATACGAAATAGATGCCATTAACCATGAAATCCAGCTGCTGAGTGCAGACCTAAATGTCGACGTCACCAAACATAGCGTTATTGCCAATAAGCCAACTCATTTACCAGTGATATATGCTAGTTCAACAACCATGTGCGTCGACATCGAAACGCAAGCCTGAATCAACTGTTTGGATCGTTGGGATAGCTGGATATGGTAGACCACCCCAACATCATTCTCAGCCAGCGTTACAAGGCAGCGCTCGGTATAGTGCAGATCATCATCATAATATCTTTATATGTTACGTGCAATGCCGTTGTCGGCACCAGCAAGAAGGTTAGTCCTGGCAAATAGCCTTAAATATTGACTCCAGAAAAGAGCCCATGCTTGATTATTGCAATAATTTGCAAAATTTTCCGCATTAATAAACCGGCAAGGACGGCAGTTTGCTCGACCTTTGCCACGAGACAGTCTCTGTGCACGAGACCAGTCGTCACTTTAAGTATATTAGAGACTATAAAGCATCGCATATCTTTCAGCTTACAGTTGTCGTCCGCAGCGACAACGATAGGCAGCAAATGAAAGCTCGACATTGTACTGAGTACTAGTCTGCTTTCGGTACACTATGATTATGTTCTAGGCGATTACATCCATGGTATAGTCAGGGAAGCACCTACGGTGGCAAAATCGCAGGTCAAATTGCCGCATAGGCTACCAGGGCCGTTGCCACAAGTATCATCAATTCTATCAGGCACAACGGTTGTACGACAGCTAAACGAAACGTGGCCAGCCCTTTTTTCCACCGGCAGCGTAAGGCAAGCAAGATTGAATTTCCCGTGGCCAAGACTGTGCTTATCGAAACACGAGCTGCTATAAAGAACATGACCCCGTCCTTCTTGCTACCCTGGTTCATGCAAAGGCTACAGTTTTAGCATTAGAGTATGACTTCGATTTGCACCATATTAGAAGATTGTTGTAACACAGCGTATCATTTGCAATGTCATTTTTCTGACAAGTGCAACATCTCAGCCTCGATATTGAGGTCCTTTCGTTCCGTGACAGGAGCATTCAAGTCCCCCAGTACTACTCATACGAAGTCCGCGTGCAACATATATCGCGCTACCATTTACCCTCCCAAGCCATTATCGAAGTTTTTGACAAAGGCAAACGTGACAGATTACGCTGCAGCGGACGAAGCGGCATTTGTCAACGGTGGTATAATTGAACTGTTCTACGGTGCTCGCTTTGGCACGATAACAAAGAAGTTCGGTCCGGCCTGGATAACGTCTTTTGTTGCTACAACAATCCTCACCCTTGCTAGCGATCATTACGTCCGTACCCCCGGCCAATCTGTGATGTCGATAAAGGACAAAACTGATCACGCCGAACATATCCAGTTTAACATGATGCATGTCCAAAGTGCCTCCGATGAATGTAGTGATAGGCAGTAACTCAACCAAGGCTTTGCTTTCCAAAAGATCTATATAGATGTGCATGGAAATCATACTACTAACCCATAGGTTCAGCTTCTGTCTAGATCGGCAAAAAAACAGCCTTAAACGATGACTCCATTTTCTGTAAGAGCTGTAAGAGCTAGCGATAGTGAGATTCAACATATACTGTCACATTATATTATAGCTCACGAGATAATTTTATTTTAACTTATCACAACGATGAGTCTATTTTTTAAAGGCGACGTCAATAGTGAATATTTATTCGCCTTGAATATAAGGGTTTTGCTCAAAAAGCTGATAAGTTACTGCAATGAAATCTAGAACAGTCCAACAAAGTGAATCAAAGATGTGTCTCAAACAGTGATTCCGATCCGATAGGAAAGGTCAAAGTCAAGTATCAAAGCATTTTATGTGTGATAGGCTGCAGCTCCGACGCGCCAAATTCAGCAAGAAAAATCATATATATGATGATTTAAAGTGTTTTGCACACCTGTTTCGTAGTGCTTTTATCTTTGTTAATACCTCATGATAATGATGAATACTAATAATATGTCAAGACTATAACTACAGAGGGATAGAAAAAGAAATGATAAAAGAGAAGCATGCACTCGTATCTGCTGTGTGTGAAAGGTTGTGGAAGGGAGCATTCCTTCTGAATCTTCTCCCTCATGACCCCAAGGTTTCGTCCCATTATATCAGACTACACCTAATTATTCAGACATTTTCATCCAGTTGACTAGTAATCTTGATTTGAAGGCGTGATCGTCGATTAATTGTATCAAATCATGTTATTGATTGTAAACTAGGATATTAAGAGAGACTTTAACCGTATCATATATGTGCAAACCGAAGTGAGTCGTACACGATATTTTGTCTTATCAAAGATACACCAGCAAAATTAAGATTTACAGAGTAAAATAATACTTTTACAGATGGTGCTCCACGTTTTCTGAACCTGGATGCTGATATTAAAGTGATTCCACCCACTGACATTGGAAAAGTGATATACACGGTCAATGCCACTGACGACGACATATCGGACACAACTATTACTCAGCTGATCTACGACTGCATTACCCAAAGCAACTATTTCTTATTTAACAAAACAAACCGTGAGTTACTGATACTACTACTACAAACAAAATGCTTTATGTTATTATTATTATTATTATTATGTCTAGTCATCCGTTGGTAATTTTGGTTGGTCTTTCTCTTCTTTTGACCTAACTAATATTCTAAGTTTCTTACGGTTGCATTCAACCTTTTTGTGGTATTATTCTTAAAAAAAGTTTTTCCCGCAATCTGAATTGTGATTGAAATATTTTATGATAACATTTGACATTGCTAAAAGTCTAAAATAAAATAAATATAATTTGCACTTTCCCGGTATTTAGGTTGCGCTCTACAGTTTCGTACTTTGCACAAAGTTTGATATTTAAGAAAAAGAGAGTTCTTGTTATTTCCCATTGGTTATACTGGCTATTTAGATAAGAACTTGCATATTTTAGATGTTATTAAAGAAAATTTTGATTCTATTTGTTTTTGTGCTCTATTGGTAAGGCATTTTCGTTTATAGAGTGTACAGCTTGGTCTCGAGTCTTTTTTTTCCATATAACCTTTATGTAGTGCTATATAGCCCTACAGTGCTGGTGCCCCATAAAACCCACAGTTAATCCAATTATTCATTGAATGATCTGGGGCAGCCATTACGATCAGCTGTGTGACTGGTGCATGCAGGATTTTTCACGACTACAACACGAAACAAAATATCAGTCACAGCATATGAATACATCATGGAATTATTCCAACATTCTCTCCATTCTGGCTGTTTCAGACGCAATCAACATACCTTACACCGCTCACTCTGCAAGAAGTACGTACTATCTGTAGAGTGCAACATGGAGGTGAATGGATTCTACCCGGCATGCAATGGAATGGTTATTGTTAATGATGTTCTTGGTGTTTTGCTTTTCGGTTGCTCTTTCTTAATTTAAGCGGTTATATTATCCTTTCATATTTTGTATTTCAGAACAAGTGACGGTTATTGCAAATTTATCATCTAAAGCCGGGCAAGAATGCTTGACGTTTACTGTACAAGACATCTGTGGAAACTTTGACACCGGCCAACTCTGTATCACCATAAACAATGACGTACGTATGCTATGAACTAAAATATAAATGAATAATAACAGGTTATATACAAAGAGACTGTATCCACGTGCCAGTTCATATATCCATGTGCCAGTTCATCTATCGATATCCCAGTTCATATATCCATGTCCCAGTTCATATATCCTTGTCCCAGTTCATATATCCTTGTCCTAGTTCATACATCCATGTCCAATGTCATGTATCTATGTGCCAGTTCATATATTCATGTCCCATTTCAAATATCCATGTGCTAGTTCATATATCCATGTCCCAGTTCATATATCCATCTGCCAGTTCGTATCTCAATGTGCAAGTTCATATATCCATGTCCAAGTTGATATAGCCATGTCCAAGTTCATATATATAAGTACCAGTTTATAAATCCATGTCCCACTTCATATACACATGTCCCAGTTCATATATATATATATATATATATATATATATATATATATATATATATATATATATATATATATATATTCCAGTCTAAATATTCATGTCCCAATCCATATATCCCTGTGCTAGTTCATATATCTATGCTAAAGTTCAAATATCCATGTGCCAGTTCATACATCAATGTCCCAGTTGATATATCCAAGTCCCAGTTCATACCTCAATGTCCCAGTTCAGATGTCCATGTCCTAGTTCAAATATGCATGTCCAAATTTATATATCTATGTGCCAGTTTATATATTCATGTCACAATTATAATATCCATGTGCCAGTCCATATATCCATGTGCCTGTGCATATATCCATGTGCCAGTTCGTATGTCTATGTCCCAGTTCATATATCTATCAGCAAGTTCATATATCCATGTGCTAGTATATATATATATATATATATATATATATATATATATATATATATATATATATATATATATATATATATATATGTCCTAGTTCATATATCCATATCCCAGTTCACATATATATATGTACCAGTCTATATATTCATGTCCCATTTCATATATCCTTGTGCCAGTTCATACATCCATGTGCCAGTGCATATATCCACGTGCCAGTGCACACATCCACGTGCCAGTGCATACATCCACGTGCCAGTTCGTATGTCCTTGTCCAATTCATATAACCATGTAACAATCCATATATTCATGTCCCAGTTCACATATTCATGTGCCAGTTCATCTCTTCATGACCCACTTCATATATTCATGTGCCAGTTGATATATTCAATCCCCAGTTCATATATCCATGCCCCAGTTTATATATATATGTCTCAGTTGGGATATCCATGTTGGAGTTCATATAATTATGCCCCAGTTCATATATCCATGTGCCAGTTCATAAATACATGTCCAGATATATATATATATATATATATATATATATATATATATATATATATATATATATATATATACATCAGTGCCATTTCATATATACATGTCCCAGTTCATATATCCATATCTTAATTATATTCATATATTCATGTCCAAATTCATATGTCCATGTGCCACTTGATATATCCATGTACAAGTTCATATATCCATATCCCAGTTCATATATCCATGTGCAAGTTCATTCACATTTCTATATCCCAGACAATATATCCATGTCCAATTTCATATCTCCATGTGCCAGTTTATATATCCATGTCACAGTTCATATATCTAAATACCATTTCATATATACATGTCCCAGTTCATATATATATATATATATATATATATATATATATATATATATATATATATATATATATATATATATATATATATATATATCACTTATATATGGATGTGTCAGTTCATATACCCATATGCCAGTGCAAATATCCATCTGCCAGTTCATATATCCATGTCCCAGTTTATATATCCATGTCCAGTTCATTTATCCGTGTCCCACATATATCCATGTTCCAGTTCATATATCCATGTCCCAGTTCATATATCCATGTCTCAGTTCATATATTCATGTCCCAATATATATATATATATATATATATATATATATATATATATATATATATATATATATATATATATATATATATATATATATATATATATATATATATATATACATATATATATATATATATATATATATATATACATATACATATATATATATATATATATATATATATATATATATATATATATATATATATATATATATATATATATATATATACCAGTTCATATATCCATGTCCAAGTTCATATATCCATGTTCCAGTTCATATATCCATGTCCCAGTTCATATATCCATGTCTCAGTTCATATATTCATGTCCCAATATAGATATATACCAGTTCATATATCCATGTCCAAGTTCATATATCCATGTGCCAGTTCATATATATATATATATATATATATATATATATATATATATATATATATATATATATATATATATATATATATATATGTCAGTCTTTATATTCATGTCTAAATTCGTATATTCATGTGCTAGTTCATATGTCCATGTGCCAGTGCAAATATCCCTGTGCCAGTTCATATATCCATGTCCCAGTTTATATAACCTTGTTCCAGTTCATATATCCGTGTCCCAGTTCATATATCCATTTCCCAGTTCATATGTCTATGTACCCGTTTTTTTAGCCACGTGTCAGTTCATACATCCATATCCCAGTTGATATATATGAGTCAGTTCAAATATATATGTCCCAGTTCGTATATCCATTTACCAGTTTATATATTTATGTACCAGTTATTACATCAATGTCTCAGTTCGTATATCCATGTGCCAGTTGATATATCTCTGGGCCAGTTCATATATCCATGTCCCAATTCGTATATCAATGTCTCAGTTCATACATCCATGTCCCAGTTCATATATCCATTTGCCTTTTCAATTCATATATATATATATATATATATATATATATATATATATATATATATATATATATATATGTGGCAGTTCATCTTTCCATGTCCCGTTTCATATATACATGTCCCAGTTCATATATCTATGTGCCAATTTATATATCCATGTCCCAGTTCATATATCCATGTCCCAGTTCATATATCCATGTGCCAGTTCATATATTTATGTGCCAGTTCATATATCCATGTGCCAGTTCATATATCGATGTCCAAGTTCATATATGCATGTCCCAGTTCATATATCCATGTTTCAGTTCATATATCCATGTTCCGGTTCATCCATACATGTGCTAGTTGATCTATCTCTGTCTCAGATCATATATCAATGTCCCAGTTCACACATTAATGTCCCAGTTCATGTATCCATGTCTCAGTTCATATATCATTGTCCCAGTTCGTATATCCATGTCCGAGATTTTTATGTCTATGTCGGAGTTTATATATATCCATGTCCCGGTTCATCTGTCCATATCCCATTTCATGCATACATGTGCCAGTTCATCTATCCATGTCCCACTTCATATATCCATGTCACAATTCGTCCATACATGTGTCATTTCATCTTTCCATGTCCCAGTTCATATATAATTGTTTTAGAAATTCAGTAGGATATCAGTAATATCTCTGTCATTTATTCCTTCAAGAGCTTCAACTGATTCGGAACACATAAAGTACTTTTATTTTTATTCTCAAACTTATGGGGAAGAAATACTTTTTACGGAATAGCGCGCGATAAAGTCAGTTGTTGAGCAATAATGTTCTAGCGTCGCTAGTAACTTAATTCTTATTTTTAATTAATGGTAAAAAATTCAACCAGAAAATAAATTAAACAAGAAGGCGCACTGTGTTGTTTGACCCTGGAAATGACTGTGTTTACACAAAGCGAAACAAGTTAAAAATGGTGTATCTACTTTCTGGGTCATATGTTTTTGATGGCTGTCAATCGCAATGAAAATACTTTCTTGTAGAAAATCCACTAATTCAAGGTCTTCTTTTGATAAGTTTTGTAAAATGGATTGATTTATTCTGAACGAAATGTATTATCCTACGAAAATAAAATTATTATAAAATTATTATTATTATTATTATTATTATTGTTGTTGTTGTTTTTGACAATCATAAAATAAATTATACTTTCAAAGTATTTTTGCAATTAAACAATTAGACTTTTTTCTTAAGTCAATCACGTCATTGTCGATTGGCAAGGTATAAAGAGATTCTCTACATCGATACACAATACCTGTATACATAAAATTGCTAACCTTCCTTCAGAGTCCTTGGCTAAGTAAAACAGAACAAAACAAAGCAACAAAACAAAAGGTAAACAAAAAAGAACTAATGAAAAAAACAATCAACAAAAGAAACCGACAACCTATAAAAATGTACTCAATGATTTGTACATCGTATAAATACATTGATACATTTTTATAACATAACCATAGTAAATCTAGGTTAGATTTTATCATTTATGTGGTCCGCCTTGCATATCAGCTCAATTCACTGATATGTTTTCATAACATAACCATAGTAAGCCTAGATTAGATGTTCTCATTTCCACGGACCACGTTGTATATCGAATCAATTAAATGATATGTTTTTATAACATTACCATAGTGAACCTAGATCGGTTGTTCTAATTTCTACGAACTACTTTATATAATGGATCAATACAATATGTCCTTTTTATAACACGACCATAGTAAACCTAGATTTGGTGTTTTAACTTTTTCGGAACACTTTATTTATCGTATCAATTCACTGATGCAGTTAAATAACATACGTCACAGAAACTGCATTGAGTGTATTTCTCACAAAATTTATTTAGTTTCTTTTTGCGTTTATTTTACTAAGCCAAGAACTAAAAAAGTTATTTAATATTATGTTTACAAAAATCAAGTTGGTTACCTACAAAACAACTTTGGAAGTATACTATATCTACATGAAGAGCGAACATGGTGGTGATGCAAAAACTCTAAAAGGAGTTATAGATGAACACAATATCTATTGGATCTACAAATTCGTTCTCACACATGAACTGGAACATGAATATATTAACTTTATATCAATACAATAACTACACTGCGTTGATGTGATTTTGTTTGATTAGATCTTTACATGCCAGTGTTCTCATTTGAGTACTTCATGCATTATTCTTTGAATACTTTATTGTATATTATATTTCTGGTAGAGTACAAAGGTCTTTATCATTGCATTATATGCAACCATATATTTCATATCAACCTTATACAAAACTAGTTTTCTTTTCTTAATAATGGATGAGTTTATTCATCAGGACGTTTTCACGAAAGCCTCTTTTTTGTTTCTTTCAAAGCCACCGTCCGTAGCCTGTAGCCCGCAAACAGCCTCAGTAGTCGAATCGACGTCCGGAAACACAAACATTACCACATTGGATGTTTCTGATAAAAATCATGATGCAGTTACTTGTTTCCTTTTTGGCACAAGTCCAACCGGAGGTCAATTTCGCCTACAGCAAGACTCAGGAGGTGAGTTTTAACTTCGTCTCAAAGGTCAATGGAGGAATCCAGCTTATACTTACATAACGTGCCATTCGTATTGCAAAAAACATCGCTGATGTCTTTGCCTCTTAGTTAAAAAGAGTTGAAAGGAAGGACCATATGATGTAACAATCAAGAAACATACATTCGTGTATTTTGTGGTCCAGCCTTTCCATAAAATTACAAGCATTGCCTGATTAGAATGGGCTTGCAAACGTCTAACGAAGGTTTCAGACAGTCCATACATGAACCGATAAAGTAGTTACAAGGTCCTATATGGTTTAAATTGCGTTAACTATTTTGATAATACATAATACATAATTGGCAATTATGGTAATACATAATTTGTATTCATGTAGACTCAGTAGGCCAGTTGATAATGGGTTTAGTCTTCTTTTTTTCCACTCTTTTGACAACAATAAGGCAAAAATAAGTATTTAACAGTTCTGTATAGTTTGCAGAATTATAATTTCCAATAAATGACACAACTGTCCCTGCTACTTCACGAGTGGTGTAACCCTTAAATGTACAGTCACCATTACAGGCATCTAACATGAAGGCACTCTGTCCGCCATTTCTCTTCCTCTCTTCGCAACACAGAGATTGGGTGTCTCTTTCCAAAATATAACCAGTCTCAGGAGAAAAAAAATATTATCTCATTCCTGCAAAGACCGCTGTATTTTGACTTCGATGTTTCTAATTAGGTTTGACATGCAAGGATCGTCATGGCCATCTGTAAGGAAAGATAGCGCCAACTTGTACACAGTTATAGGTCGGTTATTATTCGAAAACAAATAGTGTACCTTATAAGAAATATGATGTTAAAGGTTTTGTATGCACAAGCCGACGCGCACACCGTACTATCCATCATAGTCACATACACACATTCCCTATTAACCAGCTCATAGTTTTCGATATGCCATCCAACACTGTCCCTATGATTCAGCAGCACCGTTTGGTTACTATTGCATAAACTATACAAACTACCTAACGAAAAGGGTATGATGGTTTATACATACAAAGATACTGTCTCACAAGCAGGCAAAAGTACCAGTTTTTATAGACACACTATTCCCAGATACACATAATATCACACTCAAGCAATACGTAACTGTTTGATTTTTAGTTTCTTGAACATAAGTACATATATCAGCAATGATTGGTCGCGTTGGAGGTGTTGCTTCCATTAACTTACCGACTTTGGAGTGTTGGATGGTTGTCTTTCTTTCTTCCTAGCTCAACTCACGATTGTTGATGAGTCAGACGACCGACGATCATGCCGCTTTATATGCTTGGAGCATAAACCCGAAAGAGAAAATCACTCTGATTTAAATAATGTACTAAAGAATAAAAGTCAAGAAAAATCGAGCGGACCTTAAAAAAAATAATTTAATTTTAATTTTGCATAAAGGTTTATATATATATAAACTATACCCATAAATAAATTATTACAGTTGGGTAGAAGGGATTTTAATGGTTTAATTTTTTATATGGAAAACATAGGCACGTACAAACATGAACACATAACGAAATTGGCAGTATTGGGAAAATGGTATCTCTTTCTTCGATATAAATTTTGCCCTGAAAATGACCGTTGGGTTGCCGTTTTGGACCTTTGAGATGCTAAAGACTTCAATCCCCAGGATTGAAAGGTCTCACCACGGGATTAATTACAGAGCATGTTTTGTTTCGATAGTTTTGGACCAGCTTGATGAAAATATTTCTTTCTTCTTCTCCATTTCCCGCTAGTTTAGGTGATGTCTTAGTCTGTGTTGCGCCATGGCCTCACTCAATTTAGCAATTTTAGATGACATGGTAGTTCTGATGAGTACGTTATATGATAGCAAGACTGGTGAACGCACCACTTGATATGATAGAAGCAGGAACTTGAAGTAAAAGATTCCTGTAATAGATAAGCGGCCTCGAGAGAACATTCCTTTTTTTATAAAACAAACACAGCAATTAAAAAAAGTATGTAAACATAGTTTTTGTGGGAGGGAGAGTGGATAATTAAAAAATCAACACCTATATTCTAAATGAACATTTTTAAGAATGGCAACATTTTCTCTGTCTTAATTATAAACTGACTGACTGACTTTCAAATTAACGTCGCATTCGTCATACGGAATCAAAGACGGGTTAATACCTGCACCGCGGGATAGTTAATTAATCTTGGAGGAAGGAAAAAGTGGCTCATCTCCAACGCAGTTATGCATACAAATGTGCTATTCAGTCCGATTTTGGAGGATATCTGTCCAACGGGACATACGGTGTGGGGGAATAGAAACACACATGCCCATCGTTTTATTCTGTATACATTGTAGGACTTTTATTCGGAATAACAACCCACTCATAGCGCCACCCCGTTTCCGTGTTTACACGCTCATTGAAGCTCCTGTTAATTTAGACGAGTGGGAAAAGTCCCACATTTCGTCTTTTTGTGGTCCGAGCAAGGAAAAGGAGGAGAGGAATTCGGCAAGAGGCGACAAGCACCAACTGAAGAAATGAAACCCCTTGCCGTACTATAATCAAATTCTGACCAGTTTTTCTAATGGACAAATTTAAAGAACCAATAATGTGTAAGCCACCTGTGCAATTAGCTAAATCTAGTAAGTTTAACAAATTTCTTTAAATTATTCTTATATTTCCTTAGAATTTAGAGTACAAAATGTACATTTAATATCCGAAAAAATACCAAGCAGCTGAGTCTCAATAACTCATTATTATTTTTTGTACCTCGCTAAATAACAATAAGAACATAATTTTGATGGCGGTGAGTAAAGGATCAAATCATGTTTATGATATTGAAATTATCTAAAGAGGTTTTTAATAGCCGAAAGTAAAACCCCGTATATAACTTGTTATCCACCTTTCGATAGTTAACTCCTGCATATTTTCTACCACTGGTTTCAGCAGATCAGCTATTATCCATTTCCTTCTTGTATATGTTCGATGAGCACCTTGATCGACCATGTCTGCTACACACCATTCTTGGAATTCTTTCATGAATGTGAAAAAGTATGAATACCGACTAATGATGCCTTGTAGTAACTGACATGCTATCAAAGAAAACCTTTTTAACACTTCTTTGAGACTAGTGTTCAACAAATTTTAACTAACGTGCATTTTATTCTAGACTGATAGCATACAATGCACTAATAAATTTATCAGGATCATGAGGTTGAAAAGAAGTGATACTGAATACTGCTAGAAAGAAAAACAAGTTATTTTCATAGTATATTTGGATAAATAAAAACAAGGAAGGTTTAAATGTGCTAAAGCTGTGAATAACACGGTTTCGTTTCCATTTCAACTCATCGGAAGTGGCAGGATGTTTGATGGAAAAATAAGCACGCATGTGGTAATATAGTTAGATCGTCGTGCACAAAGTTGAGCCAAGGTGTTCCTAAATGTTTGGCTAGCACTTGAACCGGCTACTGGTCTCTTTCATTTCTACCTTACACTACATAATGTGCACTGAGACCGACGGTGCTGTGCGGTTTCCTTTGTTGCAGTAACATTTGGGCAATGTAAATAAGACTGGCGTTAGGATGATATATTTTCAGTGTAGGCCAAATCTTGAAATCGTCATCGTTTTCTCCTAAGATGACAATATGTAATTGAATGAGATGAGACGTGATCCCATCGTCTTCGCAAAGAATGCAGTCTGTTAAAGAAATGGATTCTTCTTGACTTTCTTGTAGCAACATGTAAGACGACTGCCACTTTGTATCACCATACGATACCTTGTGATGGACCACTTGATTCAGGAAGCAACATGTTAACGGGACGGCGAAGACATGGTGCCTTCCAGTTTAACCTTGATGATCTAACTTCTCTTCAATCACTCTGAGAACGGAGGATGCAGTTATAACAATACAATCAGCGACATATGATATTTTATTCACTGTATACTCGTTTATTGTTTTCAAAAAAAAAAACTAAAACATATATTTACATTTCAAAGTCAGTCTACAAAATTTTTCTACCACTGTTTCTGAAATAGTTTCCAAATCTACTTTCATTTCTGGCTTTTATCTTCATTTCATTTCCTTGATCAGTCAGGCATAATATTTGTGGCATAATTAGCCACCTCTTGCATCCATTCATAAAACATAAGACTTTTCCAGTTACATGTAGCCTTCTAGTCGTAAATATGTATTGAGGCAATACATTTTTTTATGTTTTTTTTCTTTTTTGTATTCCGGTACGTTTTGAACATTTTCCTGAACGTCACTACATGGAATTCTGAGTATCCCTGCAACATTGTAGATAGAAATCGTGACATACAAACTCAAAATTAGTTTTTAAAAAACTCGTGATCAACGAGTTTTTCAGATCTCCAAACAAAACTGCAAAGTCTTAAATCCATTTAAATGCGTTCTTGCATCCCTAAAGGAATATTGCAAATTCTGACATCCATAGACAGACACACGAATGACATCATTTTTCCCACAAGAGGTCGTGTTGCAAGAAACGTCATCACTATACTCGCAAGGCATAGCATCGCACTCGACTGCATTGTACATAGATTCCACAGTCGGTCTCTCACTCGGATAATGTGTCGAATTCATCATTATCGGTGAAGGTTTGTACTCAAAACTGAATTTGGAGTCGGTCAGCCCATCTGTTGTTGTATTGAACTCATATTTTCCAGTCCTATACTGGAGATCAGCGTATCTTTAATGTAACTAGTGGTGTGGACGTCGCACTCGTTTCAGGTACTCTATCTACTGCTGATTTACTACGTCTTAGAAGCGACCTACTATTTGATGTTCCTACAAACGTACAATTATGTGAGTTTCCAATGTTTTCACACTAAAGTCTAAATCTCATCCTGACTTTAAGGCTTTTTTAAACACGTCAAAGTTTACCACAAGGGTGGTTCATTGTAACTCTTTGCATTTGGTCAGACCTTCTTATCTGTAAATGTGTTCCACATCTATGTGTTCTGATACCATATCAACATGAGCAATGTGAATAGAGCATATTTTCACGTACAAGGATATAAGGAAGGAACATCTTTGTATTTGATGATGCTATTCTTGAGATTCGTCCACTTCATGCAGCAAGCGTTTTGCATTGGTTCGTCCTCCAAAGAAACTATCTCTTGGGAATGCAGGTTCGATATCTATCACGCTGCAATTATTGGCAATATGTCTAAAGTCTTGATCTATTTTGAAACGCCCATCTTAGTCATGTTCCCACATTTCGAACACACGATATTCACTCTTTCTAAACGTTGGCTTCGTTGGTACGCTTGCTCTTACAACTCCGTCGTAGTGACCTCTGGGAATGGACTTCAAACGTTGAGAAAGTCAGTTAGACAACTTTTACATTGGTATATGATCTGTGGGTTTTCGAAATCAGACCCATCTACTGAAAGGTTTCCAATTTTCTTTTCTCCACCTTTTCTAGCATTATGAATCCACTTGTCTTCAGTTCCATACAAGTAATAGAGCCAAAGCAAAGTATTACCTGAGTATCGAAGCCTTACAGAGAAATAGGATTGATGGATATAAAAGTTTGTTTATTCTCGGGCTTGAATATTTTCCATCGTCTAACCCACGTGCTATAGCAATGTTAGAAGCTTGATCCTTGCATGAGTCTTTCTTCCGCGAACCATAAATAACTGCAAAACTTTCAACAACACCATCGGAAAAACTCCACATCGGATGGACGGTATTTGAACATTTCTTCTTCAAAGTGAATAGGGTGTGAATAGTAAGTTTGGTATCAGTCGTAAACTGCTTCCCTTTGTTCTGTGTAAATACCATCAGGGGTCGTAGCAACTAACATCAGGCGAATGTGGGAGCACAACGTGTTGATAAACTTGGATTTTGAAACAGTGTAGAAACTAGCATTTTTCCATTTACGTCATTCCTTGCGTGTTAGATATTTTAATAAAATGCATAGCTCAGTAACTCGAGAAATCTTTAAAACTGTACGCTTCCTACTTTCATGTAAATGAGTTTGGCTCGATTCAAGGTTCTTGTTGAAAATTCGGTGACTTATTCCAAATAATGTTTCAAAGCAGCTTGCCCGTCCTATCCTGAGAAATTGTGCGTCATGTCTGTATCACTTATAACTGCATCCTAGAAACCCTGTGATAGTGGTGATGAGATCGAAATGCTCTTGAACGTGAATACATTATCCGTCATTTCAGGAATTCCACACGCAGTCTCTTCGAACATTTCTGCTTGCTGTGAAAAGTTCTAGCTTTTTTTTCGTTGTTGGTGTATTTCCGATTTTCTAATTTATATATATGATCTATCATCGCTTTTACACTGATTCATAGTTTTTATCGGCAAAAGTTCGAGCTAATACGATAGCACGGGGTAAAAACATTTCGTCGTAGTCGTTGCTAATCAGAAAGATACTTTGTTTGGTACTGCGAAGTTCATTCACCAATAAAACTTTGTGTCGTACATTACCTCTGGAAGGTGAAAGTATATCATGTAAAGAGTGGCTTCTCCATCGTCAATGCCACAACTATCATTGGATTTTGCTTGACGTGTTCAATTTTGTCGATAATTGTGGAAGGTGTTAATTCTCACGGTGTATCAAGTTCGATCCAGACAGGATGCTTCAGACTATCGTGATTGACAAATAGTCACCTTTAGCTTGGTACTATGATTTCAGTGTCTCTAATAATGATTCACATAAATCGGCAATGAAGCCCGCTACGTTCTCTGGTGACACTTCATACTTGAACTCTTTATATTGAACTCTGTACATGTCAGCCGTCGTAAGACATTTTCTAGAAGTCAATATTTGGGTGTCTGGAATGAGAAAAGAATCTAATGGAACAACTCGACGACTTTCTTTCTTGGCAGATCTTGGATCGCTTAGTATTGCGGGAGAGGTAGATGCCAATTGTTCAGGCTCACTAATGTCGAGTTCAAAATCATTGGAATGCACTTAATTCACTTGGCGTATCTACCAACAATGAAAATCTTCATCGTTTCTTAGTTCTGATTTCTCGTCAGAATGGTGTGATCGTTTATATTGATTTACAATTTTATTTGACTCTCTCTCTCTCTTTATATAGAACTTTTACCATAAAAGAATATATTGAGCTTTCGGTCATTAAGGATAGAAAAGTCACAAGAAATTGCCCTTCTCGTCAGAAATTTAGAGAGACTTTCGAAAGTACATTACCAATAAGACTACGGACTACTATAGTCAAGATGAAATTCATATGCACGTTATGTCAATCAAGAAGAAGACCATTTGGCTGCAGAATGTCCATAACGTATAAGGAAAAGAACGTCAAGGATAGTATAAACGAGAGTTAAAAGGAAATAGATATGTTATCAATGTCAAGAGAAAGAGCATTGGTATTCATGGTGTAACACGAAAAGGAAGAAAAAAAAGCAGAAGGAGAAGGAACATTACTCAGGAAACAGAAAGAAACTAAGAAGCTAAGCCAGTCAATAAATCCAACAAGGTAAACAAGTTAAAAAAGGTAGAAGAGGTAGAATCCATATCATATAAGGAAATCTAAAGAAAAAAGACAGCGACGGAAACGTCACGTTCTGATTTCATGAGAATATACAAAGAAAAACATAAGTATATATTTTTCCTGATTTGCATTTTTTAATACGGTCAAGATAGCCAAACATATTCACACACGCACATATTATATCATTGAAGGATTTAAGTTTTAATTAATTAGGCAATCATGGAGTAGTATCTCTTTTCTAACAGATATACTTTGCCTTCAAAATGTCAGTATCATATTTGTTTTTGTTGGGTATTTTGTTTGTTTCTTGTGCTGCAGTTGTTTTCTTATTTTTTATACAAACAAAAAAAGAAAGAATAAAACATATGAAATCGACAATATCAACTGTAATTGTTTTAATTGTTTGCCATGGGAAAGTTCTCCTGCTGTTGCTGCTTTAGTAGTAGTAACTGCCGTTTTGGTTGCAGTAACTGCTTCTCGCGATTTAATTGATGATGAGGTTTAGACATCTTGGATCGAAAAAGTCTCTTTCTTTATAGCTGAGCTAAAGACGCTAGATACATTTCTCTCAGTTGTATAAACTCACCCAATATCTTCTAACAAACTCACTGTTTTGTTTTAACTCTTTACATGTGATCAGTTTAAGTATTTCCTCGTCTCTTCTTCTTGTCTTGCTTTTTTTTTCCTCTTCTAACTGCTGCTACTTTCGCTGACCAATTCCTTACTCATCTTTCTAACGTCACAAAAAACTCTACATCTCTTTCTTCTGTTTCTTCCTGAAATCATCATACACTATCAGAAGGCGGTAAAGGGTGTACAACCGTTGCACATACATATTTTTGTAGAGACGATAAAAAAACAGAAAATTAAACTGGAAGAAGAAGAAGAATTACCATAGTAGCAGTAGAAGTCAGCATGGTACCATCACTTCGTTTATAAGATGTAACTACGGCAGGAACACCCCGATATATTTTCTTCGGCCAGGGTTATTGTACTAGAACTGTCTGGCACTGGGATATTGTAATAACGTTCGTGTGCAAATATGTTGAAATTGATGTCTTGTGATATGAAGAAAGACAACGTGCCCTGACTAAATTATATTACATACGTTCTAATTGGTGGAACAGTTCAATGTGTTTTGATCCGGTCCTAGCATATATGTACAGTTGCTTTGTTCCATGGTTTCATCTATGATCAAGACAACCAAGATGAGAACAAGCCTGGAGTCATGTGCATGCTGTTATCCATTTATTTCAACGCATCCCTTAGAAGTAGAGAAGAGCTATTGTGCGACCACCAGAGTCGGCGTCGGCACAAATAAAGGCACATGGTCAACCTCACTGCATCTCACACACTTTCTTTCGAGGTCCTAGGTAGGATAGTTGTGTGTGTGTGTGTGTGTGTGTGTGTGTGTGTGTGTGAGAGAGAGAGAGAGAGAGAGAGAGAGAGAGAGAGAGAGAGAGAGAATGAGAGAGAGAGAGTTGGCTTTTTAAAGTAGCTTTTAAATAAATTCAGTCATATCGCTACGATATCTGCATTGTGACAGTTTACACTGATGTATTGCACTGGTGCATAATTCCGCAGACATGTAGCATCATGTCCCACCCAGTCACATTATCCTGACACCAGGCCGACCAGCCTTAACAATAACCTCTTAATGCTGAACGCCAAGTGAGGCAGCTGATAGTGCCACTCTTTAAAGTCTTTGTTATGACTCGACCAGGGCTCGAACCCGCGACCTTCCGCATCAAAGGCGGTCGCTCTTGCCTTTGGCGATCGGAGGGTTGGATTGCTTTGTATATACACCATCCATTGGTTGTACATGTTTGGTTACCTTTTGCGTTTTCCTTAGGTTTCTTGCGTACCGTATCATATTTCCATATCTTGAATCACGAAACTCATTAGGGGAATGCATCTGGATGAGTGTTATAGGCGTATTACAAGGAAAAGGTCACTATCCCCAAAATTTCACACTTCATTGACTTTATTTAAATTCTAATTCATCTATGGATAATGAGACAAGATGATTGTATACAATTTTAATAGTGCGATAGTCTTTTAGCGGAAAATTGTCACTGTGTCTTACACTTCACACATTACTGGCTTCAGTTAACTATATTGCGTTAAGGTCATGACCAAACATATTGTTTTCATGCTTTAAAGATCCGTACAACTTTGCGAAGGGGTGAATTTTTTGAGCCCTACACTAGGGTGATATGAGGGAAAAAAATATTTTACCCAAGGTTTAGTTTTCCCCCAAACAATTTCAAAAGTTGATATAAAACAATGAGAAAATTGAAGAAAAGAAGCAAAGTTATTAGCTGCTTATACTTCAGTTAAAACACTTACAGAGGGACCTTTCACACTTTAAATGATACTTGAAGAAACACATGTATATATCGAAATATTCACATTCCAATTTGTATAGAACTATATCTAAGGACTGTTGATACGTTAAATATTCAATCGCAATTACACGTGTTCGCTTATTCATTAGTTAATGTATGAAAGCGGACTGAGTTGAGTCAAGAGCAATATACCCAAAGATATCACATTTTCTTTTTCACCGTTGTTAAGGACGATGAATATCGTTCCTGGATGGTGGTGCTAGCACCCCTAACCGCCCCAAAATATTTGCCCCAATGTGCACGTGGGCGTTGG
Source organism: Sinohyriopsis cumingii (assembly GCA_028554795.2). Classification (NCBI taxonomy): domain Eukaryota; kingdom Metazoa; phylum Mollusca; class Bivalvia; order Unionida; family Unionidae; genus Sinohyriopsis; species Sinohyriopsis cumingii. Next base: position 123,439,553 of record CM068825.1, on the reverse strand, counting down.
ATAAACTTTATGGCAAAATCTTATCAGGTAACAAAACATTTCTGAGTGTAATATAGTTGGTTACCTACCCTACCCTACAGGTGCATTTACATAAGGCCAACATAATACAGTTTGGAACATACATTTAATGTTTACCTATATCGAAAGGGAAGATGAAAAAAAATTAGTTTTACATAAAAGACGGGGCCAGATGTACGTGCATAATTGAGCTGGTGATGCATTTCATTAGCTCCTGGAATACAGCTATTTTATAGAACACATAAAGCATCTACTACCCGAACACTTCGTTACAAGACCTAATTAGCTAACCAAAGTTTAAATAATTACTGAGTTCTGAGAAAATTTGCGTTTTAAGAACATTTTCTAAGATGACTGATATTATTTTGTCAACATTTCGTTTATTTTTATTACTTTCGCCTGACGTACAGATTGCTATTTTCCCTTTCAAAGGAACATAAGGTATCTTGTAAACTCACTAAAAAACTTATATGTGCCAAATAACTTTCTAAATAAGTTAATTACAATTGCTCTCTCTCCCTCTCTGTCTCTCTCTCTAACACACACACATCAAAAGTGGAGAAAGTGGGTTTAAATCATTTTCCAGTCGGGTAACAGGCTCATTTACATCTTTATGAGTATTATTTATTCGCGATTTCTTCCCATAAATTTGAAAAACGTATTTGTTCATTATTCTGCATGGAGATTGTTTTGATTCTATTTATGTTGTTGTTCGTCCTTTGTTGTCTTTAAGTATAAATAAATAGAATTACAAGGGTGCTCTCTGTTTTCATCATGGTAGAATAAACAGCTGTCCCACATGTTAATCTGGTTCTTTTTTTTTTTTTTTTTTGTCGTATTTAATATTCCATTCGTTTCAATTTTATCATTACCCGTGTATTACCATGTGAAGAGTTATATGTAAGCTTATATTTGCTTTGTAGTATTTAACGAAATATTGCTCTCAACCTGAGTTAAATTGTAATTACTGCTAGAAACACTATCTTGTCCCTATCTGATGTACAAAGAAGCATAGAGAGGTACTACTATTTTTACTTCATATGCTCTGTATTGCAATGTGATCGAAATAAAGATTTGGTCAAGGTAATTTTGACATTGACCTATTAGGAATGTGGTATAATAATTAGGATATTAAAATATTATTATTTTTTTTTTTGCAGTGTATATGATTTATACAAATGCCAATCCAAACTTCAGAGTGGCTGCAAATGACCAGTATGGCATCCACATCACTTGCACGGATGGCAAAACTTCCACAAGTGTTATATGCGCAGTAAAGATTGTACCCAGCGAACGTCCCAACATTACAAATCTGCCAAGTAGGTATTTATAATACTTTTGAGTCGTGAAACTTTAGTGATTCTTTAATTTTAGAACATTAGCGACATGCACTTTTAGCGAGTAATCGAAGTTCAAGAATCGGATATCTTAAGATGCAATCGTTTAACGCAAACAGATGTGATGCGTGTTTATAGGGGACTCTTTGTGAACAGAAACGAAATGATAAGCGTTTGTGTACCGCGTTTGTGAATGCAGTTTGTTTATTTTTCAACACGGGATAATGTCAAAACATAAGGTACATCATGCACTGTTAACATTTAAGGAAACCATATTAAACAAAACATTGATCGCAGTATTTCTTGAAAACACAGATCAACAGGACAATCTAATCACTCGTTAGCATAAAATGATGGATATAGACTGATTTTCATTGATATCATATCCTGCGTTATCAAGCCTCTGTCGTGATATTCGTCTAAATTTATAGTGTTAGCGTTATGATCTCTATGATTATAAACTTTGTACGTGAATAAGATTTAGAGAAAATTAGTTCAATCTATAAATTCTTCACAGTTTTATGTTCTCTAATAGTTCTTGATTCACAGTAGTTTACAAAGGTAGCATGCTAATAATCTTTTACAAAACAAAGAAGGCTTGGAAATGTAACTACTAGCTCCAACTGGTCCGAAGAGTGCGATTTTGTGTCGTCAGCTGTTTTCAAACTTTGTAATTCCATGTTCCTAATAGGCACAATTTTTACACGTACTCCGTGTCTGTGTCACTCGAGTACATTGTACGTACAATATGATGGCAAGAACACGGATTAAATTTATTATTATTAATGGATTTTATCTTGATTGGGCGCGATTGATTTGTTTGTTTTATCCTTCTAAGTCCTTGCCTCTATTCAACAAAACATTGGAAATAACAGCTTTAGTATCCTTTTCTTGTAATAGTTCGCGACGGGTAATATAGCATCCACTTTTGCTCTCAAAACATGCATCCTTAAATGTTAAACGGTGATCTTTCACATGACGCACACTGATAGTAACTTTTACGAATACAGCCATTGATAAAGACAGGAACAGGTAACTTATCCAGGAAGGTACATATTATTCAACCCGTAATACAAGTGTCTTTTATTTACCATCCCTCACTCAGCAAATTCAATTAGTAAGAAACTGGAAAAAATCAAATATTGGATCATTTCACTATAAATATTTAATATAAATGATAAATGTTTCTCAGAAAAATATAAAATCATACATCAAACCATTAATTATGAACTCTAAGATCTTAATGTATTGTATTATATTAAAGGTATCGCAAATTATACCTTCTTGATTTTGCCATACAAGGAACAAATTGGATGTATCACCTATGTAGATGTATGTACCACCCAATGTAGATGTAACATCTTATGTACATACAGGTCCCACCCTGTATAGATTTAACACCTTATGTAAAAATATGTACCACTCTGTGTAGATGTAGCATCTTATGTAGATGAATATAACACCTTGGGAATGTTCACGATATAATTTTCAAACTACTTAATTAGAAATTCCAATATGTTGTCTACAAAAAATGCCTGGTTATAATTCAAGTATACGCTTTACATATAAAGAAGTGGGCAAATTCATAGTATGTTAATAATCTTACATAAGTATTCATTAAATGTGAAATCGATTACACGAGTTATGTAATATATTAGTATATACAGTGAGATACTGAACATACATCAGAAGCGATATCACTTTTGTTTCCACTTTATAGATTTAGGAAGTATATCTGCCATTTTGCGAAATCGGGAATGCAAAACATGAACCCAAACCAACAAAAAGCAGACTGCAAGTATAAACATTTATAACTGGTTGTCAACGCCAGTCATGAAACTGCTGAACTTAATGACGTTTGCTATTGGTCGTTATGTCACCAATACGTATACTTGAAGTATGCATTCGACGACAATTAGTACATATTTTTAAGGGGGAAAAAAACTTAAGTACGATTCAATCTGTCATCAGAATGATAATCATGTCGTCTGTAAAGGATAGAGATACCAGGTATTGATTGGTGTCCATTGGAAACAGAAATTAAGCGACAACCGAAATTAGGATTTAACGTCTCTTAACCGAAATAAACTGCAAGCACGACAAAATTACAAACATTTACGTCTGATTCCAGATATGTTCACAAATAGCAACCAAAGTCCTGACAAGTAAAATCACAGTCATCCTGACAAGTAAATTCAGAATCATCATGACAAGTAAAATCACAATCATTAAAATCGGTTTTTAATGATGTTACGCTCTGAAACCTGTTGGAGAGTTTTGTCATGTTGCCTTATGTATTACCTCCACCCAGACAATCTTGACTTTATTAATCCGTACGAGATAACGAACGTAAGAACTCTTCATGTTCGTATGAAAACATTTATTAAAGTGACAAAATACACAAGTTGAAGCATAATAGGTACAATCTAAATTTGTAAAAGTCGTTTTTCTAATAAATATTGTAAAATTTTAGAACTTGTTTTTATCGATATTGTAATGCATCCGTAACAACGCACCGACACAGAACACAATTAAATCCATGCAAATCGAAGGTTTTTGGCTTCAAATTTATAACAAAAAGAAAATCTGCGGTTTGTTGAAATATTTCACTCGTGAATCGGAGACATAAAGACCAAAATACAATGTTTTCGCTACATTAGTTAAATATTTCCTTATTTCTACTCAAAACGGAGACATCCTATATTATATTCCACCAGCGACTCAGAGTAAATGGCATATTACAGCATTGGATGAAATTCGTAACTTTACTTTCATCACTAAGGAGTGCTTACTTTAAGGTCTATTTGTGGTAAATACTTAGCAGTATATACTTATGTTGCTATGGGATGGTGCTAGGTTTAATGTCACATTTTGTCCTATAAGTTATTAATGACCTTATTAATTTGAATGTTCTCTTGCTAATAGGATACACTATATAACCGTAATAATTAAATGTAGCCTGCGATGATTTCAAATATTTGTCGAAACACTCGCGTAAGAATGTAAACGCGCTTGTCCAGCGCCAGGTGTCACATTTTTGCGCCTATTCAAGGGTTAAGGTTTCAAACCACCGCCCAGTTGCAGTGTTTTATTTCTGTATTAACTCGTAACCATGTCATGATTAAATCCCACAAAATATAAAGTTGGAGGTGGCAACAGAAAGTTATCGTACACGTAAAAGAAATAATACAAGTTAAATACAAAATATTACATTCGAACTTGACATTCATCCAGACAGAAGTAAGGAACACTATAGATACAAAATAATAATATTATGCCAGAATTATTTAATTGCTTGAAAATGTTCCACACACACACACATCTTACAAGATTAAAAATCATCTTTACTCTCTATATACTGCTCGATTTCTCTTTTTACAGATTCGGTATCTTTGAACACATCAAATGTCAAATCATACGATTTCTTCAATGTCAACGTCTCGGATCCGGATAGCATCAATTTTGCCTACGCCTTGACATGTGTCCCAACTAAATGTCCGTTTGCTATTACCAGCTGTAAGTATATTTTATAACGATCGTATAATGAACTCATATTTATGACATTCTCAGCAAACTGAAACAAAGAAGAGAAACTCAGATTGAGGTATAATGGAACATTACCAGCTGTGAATTAATACACACATTCCTTAGGCTGAAGTAATATAGTAGATGTAAACATAATTTAAGATTTTATTTAGTCATCAGCCAAGAAATGAACTTAGTCCCGACACCCACCATCTGAAAGATTGGGCCGCCAAAACATTGTTTTTCCATTTCCCCTTAGTAGCAGACCATCAGACAGGAACAATGAAAGCCTTGTGAGTGGGATTTTCTCTTTAAAAAATAAAATAAAAAGGTTTAATATTTGATGCATTGTGTTTCAATGCAAGCACCATGCGCTTGGTTGAAACTAAGAAGTAAACATCTTATGGAAACTGTGTTATAAATATTACAAGGTTTACGCTTGAATGCAGAGTTCACCCCATGTTGATAGTGTGGTGCTGGAACGTTGACATACTATGTGAGGTGTGCTAGAGACATATGAAAAGCAGAAACCAGAGCAAGGAAACATTTGTAAATAGTTGTTGTGAGCCGCAGTCAAGGCAATATTAGATATTATTAGTATAAAGCTATATGTGGGACGAGCGGAATTAAATAATTCAATTCATTTATATATTAGGGATGGTATAACATTTAACGTGAGCACAGCAAAATGCAGTCCATTTAGATACTGTTGTTTGTTTGTCGAAGGACTAATGTAAGCACAATAGATATATTAAGGCAATTGGGACTGATAGGAGTAACGCGTGAGCGAGCTGCTCCCTAAATGGACGATAGCCCAGAGAGAAACAAGATGCCTTTGTCGTTCTATATACGAATGGTGTTCTTCAAACAGTTCCAAAACTCAGCCGCATTCTAAACCTGCGACTGACGCCGGGACAGCGCTTGACGCGCAGCTAACCGATGACACCCAGAACATATTTTAGCGTTTGTAGGCTAAGGCACCTGTCCGAAGTTTTAGAGAGCAGGGTTGAGTCAAAGCTATTACGAAACACTGCCACTGTGCATCAAAATAACGAGTTCAAGGCAGGCACCGGGACATTTGATAATGATATTCGTTCGAGAGAGCCAATGAACCCTGTTTGCCTAAAGTGTATCCAAGTACTGATAACACAGATGAAACTTCGCAGTGATGCGTTTGACCAGCTTCTTGATCACGCTAATGTCAGACTGAAGACCATTAAAATTAATTTCATGCCTGAGAGGCGTTTGACATCCGTGTGTTGTTATGTATATTTAATTTAATTATTTGTCCGTTAGTTTCAAACTTTTGTATTTCATTGCATGTTATTGTAATGTAACATTGTTTGCTGGACCTGACCTTGTCCAAAATTGAGTTCAGTTCTGTTTGACCTACTTGATTTTTTATATATTCTGTTGATGTAAACAACTAATAATAACTTCATTACTCTGTGCGTATGAGCCACTTAACCGAATTGTTATTCAGGTAAACATGTTAATTTGGGTCAGGGATTTGGAGACTCCAAAGTGAATTGCATAGGCTATTATGTTTTAAATGAACATGTCTCATTAAAACATCCTAGAAAGTTATATTCCATTAGGTAATTGTTGTTTTTAGAAAATGCTAATTTGTGACCTGAGGTCAAAAAAAGAACTATAGTATCTTGTGACTGTCAAAATTTTACCAGTTCTGCTTTAACATCTGGCACTTTAAGTTTTATCAGGTTTTGTCCAGTTTTGGCTTAATTTTATTTTCTTCAAATTATTGAATTTAAGTGATTCTTTTCTCTAGAAATACAAAAGTCCTTTGACGAAATTCTTGGATAAAGACATATATTGGAATCTGTAGTGAATTCAAATCTGGAATAATATTTATGTGATTCAACAAGAGACTGTTGACACATCAGTATGACGCTGGCCTTAGTAGACACGTCATCGCCTTTAGTTTTAGATCTCATCGGGACTTGAACTGAGTCTTTTTAGGACTTGTTATTGCTAGGACTTGTGTTGTCAATTTCTCGGATCATTTTTGGATTTAATGTGAAATACCGTAAGTTCTTATTTTCTTCTCATTTTTAACTTTGTATTATAGGGAAATAGATCATTTTTTTAAATTTACAAGGCATGTTTTCTTCACTAATTCCTGTTACGTATTTTAAGAGTATAGACTCAAAACAGTGTCGCAGTACCGCCATTTTCGAGACCATAGCTATATTTTACACATAAATGAATACCATGGAAACCTGTTATTAATGGGTAAAACACTGATAGAACGGACTATTATGTCAGCTCTCTTCCAGACATGTAACAATGTTAACCAGCTCGGTAGTTATCATCATAACCTGATTGGGCATGACTTTACAGGTACTGAGTTTCCTGTCAAGGTTAGTGAAATTGCAAAGTTTAAGAGCACAGACGTACTATCTAGGTTAATAGAATTGCTTGGAAAATCGCCCTACCAGCAGTCTGGAAAAAACAAAGCGTACAAATGCTGACCAGGTTCTATTTGGCTCCTTCTATATGGTCGTCTTTTGGGATGGAGTATATATGATGCCAGCTTTATAACTAGGTAAATAGGCTGATATAGCTTTCATCTAGAGCCTCCAGTGCGAGCTAGAAGTGAAAAGAAACGTGCTCCAAAACTCGCGGGAATGGTGATGAGTAGAGTAGACTGTAGGAAATCTCAGGAAGCAGAATACTTATAAAACTATGAAAAAAATATTACCACGACCGTATGCAAAATCATTGTCCTATTACTGGAAAATACCATTAAGCCGCTCAACAAACATGCAGTCCCAAGAGTCACATCTGCCAAAGAAAAAAAGGTTCCTGTTGTGATTTATTATTTGCGCGGATATGATGGCGGCCTTGACATATCTCACTATTATAGCACGATGGGGATGATATGCAATGGGGCGTCCTTCTGAAGAAACTGACATTGTGCTTTGAGCTACTGATATGTACCTGTTTATAAAGAAGGGAATTCGCGGTGGCATAACGTTGATGCTCTCTTAATGCGGAAGCGAACAGTCAAATGTGTTCATCTTATGGATGCTGCTGTTGGATATGAAAGCCAAACAGTTGAATAACCTATCTTATTCCCATCGATCTGAGTATGAAACGCATAATACAGAGTGCCAACTGGTGCCTTTAATTTGAACAAGCTATGATCTTTGTTAGATTTGAGGATTCATCAAAGGAACTAGATTCAGGGAGAAGACCTTGGGCATCGGGAGGAACTTCATTACGCGCATCTATATGATGGCTCCTGAGGCGATGATAGATCAAGGGGATTGGCGGAGTGAGTATCAGCGCTGATTGGTCAGCGAACAACGAGGTAGGTTAACTGGAAAAACCATGCTCTTTACAAGTCTGTGAGAAAAGTGAGATACATAGTTCACTTCCGAACATCCAGCTGTTCACAAAGCTTAGAATGCATGTAACCAAGGTCATTGGACATCGGAGTTCTATTAAAGTCAGCGGAAGGCTTCATTTTCATAGTTCAAAAACTGTTGTCAGGACCAAGGCAACATTGGAATTTGAAAGAGGTTTTGTCAAACTGATGAATAACTAGGTAATCGGAAAAAATACGGGGAACCAGGGGGAACGTGCCTGGTCGGATCTCTTGAGGTTTAAGGGTATAGACAATTGCGCTCACAGTTGCAGACGCGACTACTTTCTTACAATCAACAGCATAAAAGCCTATATGAAGTTACAGCGTCAAGTCTATATGGAGCAGGCGAGTTCCTCGTGTACGACTTTCTCTGTAGTTATATCATGGTACCTTGTCTTGGAAAGGTAGTTATACTATACACAGACACCGATAGCATGCTGATAAAAATTGAGACTGCCGATGTCTATCGCTGACAGTCACAGCTGCTACAATACGACCGAATACCCCTTGAACACTTTACTGCACGGCTAACTATAAGGTCGTAGGTATGTTTAAATATCAGAACGCCGACCAGCCAATTTTCGAGATTTCCTACCTCCGATATAAAATGTACATCATTTTGAAGGTTGACAGCGTGGGTGTTCGAAAAGCTAAAGGCATTTGTTAAATAGTAACGGTCATAAGGCAGGGATATATCGCATCAACGAGCCTCACCGTGGACATTAAGCAATAGATTGCCAGAGATGGTATCACAACGCGGACATCTGGTTACTACCTCAACGAGCTCGTCAATTCGTGGAGTGATGCAACGAGTAAGAACAAAAGAGGGTGGTAGCTGATTATCGTCAGGCACAAGATATCGTTTATCGCTACCAAGCTGATGCGCTGAGAACCAGAAAGATGGCACATAGATGACAGGCCTGGGATGTCAAACTTATATGCCAGGGTGAAAACCTTGAACGACCGCACAGGGTCGGTAGCTCCGCTTAATCCTCCTAACAGCTTTCCGGGTGGATGTGGGCACTGCAACTGGATTAAGTCCAGAATATTATATTGCCCTGCCGTTGTCGGCATGGCCCAGACTATTGGCGCCAAAGGTCCAGTCGAAACGACGATCTAAAAAATAGCACCGTTTAACGCCGCCCCAACGTCTAACAACCACTTCACTAGTTCAGTGCTGCGCTTTGTAGGATCGCACGCCGTTTCGGATGCCAACAGCATCTCAGGGATGTACTGATGCCCAAACAGCAACTCTAAAAGAGTACATTTGGTCTTTACAATATTTTGCACACAGTTGAACACGGCTTTGCGCAGCTTCACATGCAGGCTGTACATGGGGCAGCGTCCACTCAAGTGGTTAACCTTACCACATGTTCTGAGTAATTTAAATGTCTTCATAATATAAACTGTTTGTATAATAAGACGCATGTATGAATATTCCTTCTGCTTGCATTACTCAGGATTAACAGTAATTACATACAACCTATGCTTTATTTAAATAAATATTAAGAAACTATCAAACATTGTGGTTTTTGATGTGTTCCTTAGTTCTGCACAACCTGTAAACATGAATGGAATTCTTTTGTACACTATGTTTGTTGGTGGGCATTAACTGATCCAGCCAACAATATAATCTCTATAGACGTTTCTCGATAACAATAGGCGTGATATTAGCAACTTCAACACACAGACAATGGGATTTTCAAATACTCTAATCATCCTCGGCCTGCTCTTCGTCAGAAATGTCGAAAGTCATTAGAGCTCACGCAGCTTAAACCAATAGTTCCTTGGAAAGTGAAAGCACTGCCAATCCAGAGGGAGCAACCAAACGCAGACGAGAAATATAAATAATTGGTATTGAAGCAATTCGCAAAACAAGCGTCTGACACCGGAAAGTGAAAGCACTGCCAATCCAGAGGGAGCAACCAAACGCAGACGAGAAATATACATAATTGGTATTGAAGCAATTCGCAAAACAGGCGTCTGATACCGACAGGAAAAACAAGCCCTTTGTCGAAGAGTATCTGCACCAAGATGGGGTTGACACACAACTGTTCATATGAAGATTGAAAGAGGATGCAAAGCAGATAAGCATCAGCATTAGTACCACCACGAGGCAATACGTTATCACCTAGAGGTAATTGCATTTTCACAGCAGCAGAAACAAATAGTTAAAGTAGTGCCACTGGAGCGTTTCAGGTTCAATTGTTTCTACAAATCCAATGCTAAATTAGAATTCATGCCAAAAACAGTGCCGTTAGGTTATTCGGGTCCTAATTTAATCGTCTCCCTACGAAAAACAAACATATTTTAATCAGAAACACTTAGTACTGCTGCCTCATATTACTCTGTGACAAAAACAAACAGTCGCTTGGCCTGTGGAAAGAAGGCGTGCTATCTGTGATTCGTGGCGAGCATGGAGTGAAAAATGACCGTATTATTTACAGTTATAGGATATTAAGGGAATTCACATCTTTTTGACATCACCGCCGTCTCGCCAGTAAAACAAAACTGTCTAAAGTGCATATACACATTGGAATAGATAATGAAGCCGCCTGTCCTAAACTATTCATTTTCAAATCACACTGCTCATAGAGGAGTTAGGATAGAAGAAACTCCTAAAAAGGATCTGTTAACCACGCAATGAAATAAAGGAACGGCGTCGGACGATATATGTACCTACAAGCTTTAATCATTATTGATACAATAGATAAAACATTGGTAGTTATATATGTGGGTCACTAGTAAGCGGGATCGTTACCGCTTAGACCGACGCAGCTATTGCAGTCCCCGTTCAACACCTAGTCGTTGATAGAGTTCTAGCCGCAGTCGAGTTGTTTGTTATGTCCATACCATTAGCAAGAAAAGTTATAAAAAGAATACACAACGACACCCATATCAGTATAGAAACAAAACTAAACGCTATAGCGGACCATATATCGAAGGCAATTACAAACAAAAACTATCATGGAAGACACATTCAAGCACATATTCAATCAAAACGAAGCGTAGCAGCAGAGTAGCTGCTTATTGTCTGTATAATCAACAGAACTGCTGTAACGGCAACAGTTTTGCTATAACCACACTACTGCTGAGGAGCAAAGCAAAAACGCGCCCACACCGTACAATATATTGTGCCCACCTTAGCATGTTGCTGAAAATACATGTCCGCTATTATTGCGTATTAGTTTTACACCATCTGGTTACCAGAGGAGTTAAGGACACATATTCACGCAGTAAGTGAAGTAACATGCATTGAACAACCCATGACTTTAGCGGCGTCGGAAGACATTGGAAATCGATAACTGATAACCTAGTGAAAGCCTTAACATGGAACGGAATCGCTTATATTGCTTGCCATCAACACTACCGCATCAAATGCGGTACAATCCTCAACATTTATTTCTAGCACATCTGAAAGAACATCGGCAGCCGTACGTGCAAATGCCTTCCTTAGTACGGTTTGATTTGCAGTGGCATTCTTTAAGCCATCAGTATTTGCCGCAGCATAATTTTGTCATTAACAAATATCCACCCCCACCCCAACACTATAGTTAAAGTTGTGATTGTTAATAATGCGATCATAAAATAAAATTTAACCCATAGATAGTTATCTTTGTTGATGTTATATACGTGGCGCTTCTAAACTGGCATTAACTGTTGGCTTTCGCCACCTACGCTGAGTCACTGAGCCTGAATTTCAAGTTGCAATTAAACGTCCTGTATTCAATCAGAAGAAAACTGTATCTAAAGGTAATTTCCACTAGGTCCATCCTTTATGTAAGCATATATCATAATAAAAATAACTCAAGAAGTTATACACGCCATAACATACATATATATGCGGGCTAACATACGGTTTACTACCTAATGATTTAGGCATGTTTTATTCATGATGTGTGTGTTACAAACATATTATTGACTGTTTATTAATCAACACCTACCCCGTGCATTAAGTGAAAAATAAACTGGGTTATTCTACACTGATACATGTTTGCTTCAATCATTCACTCTTCCGTAACCGGTATGTTATTGTCTTGCCTTACATCTCATTTTAAGAGGAATGTATTAGGCCAGAGTTTCAGTCCAATTTACATAAATATGACAAGAGGGTCCCCATGTGACATCTGTGATCGATAATGGTGGAAGCTAATATCTATAATGTATGAACCATTATTAATGTATGCTTTAATCAAACAGAAGTTCTGCACAATAAATAGTTTGGCCAAGCGTACATAGTACAACTATTTTAGCAACTTTGACGGAACAGGATGGATGCATCATCTTTGTGGTTGCCACAGCAAGCAGAAGGTTAAAATTGTTTTCATTGCTAAAATGTGCATCATACTGCAACATATTGCCGACGTATTAGCATCGTAGCAAGAAGAAAGAAGGTAGAAACCACTTGATTGATTTTAATGCCCACATTGAATTTAGGTTTGAAACAGGCTTGTGGTGTCACACTTGACAGAGTAAATGGCATTTAGCTGTCGACGTATACGAGTTTTTACTTCCGATATTTGTATCGACTCATTTGAAACTTTAAAATACTGCAATTTGTTTTAGTAACACATAAATTAACAAGCATTAGGCATGTAATATATATACGTATATGGAAAGTAGATGTGTGGACAGGCTTTACAGGGCAGCATTTTATAGAATCACAAAGAGACTGAGCACACCCTATAACGTTTCCATTAATTCTTGTTGGAAGTTTCTGGCCTGGAGGTTATGGCCAAAGCTATGGTTCCCTATTGGGAATATCTGAAACTTTTATTTCAAATGTACGGAATAGTCATAGCTATATATGAAAGGTGGAAACTACTAGCTTTTGCCACTGCGCTACCAAGTCATCGCAATTTTATCAGTCAGATAGGACAATATAATTTCCTTCTGTATCTGGACAGCCACATTTCATATCATCCAAAATACAAAATATAAAAGGCGAAATGAGGAAGATCTGATTTAAATGAAATCAAGTTTAAGGACGTTATACAATATGTGAAAATGTTCCAATTTTCCAGTTGTCAATCTCACTATAAATGATTGGAATATTGGACTCTTATTCCCAGAATAAAGAAAACGAAATAAAAAACAATAACTGTAAAAGAAACATCCTTTATAATATTCAGTTACGAAAATGTAAAATGTTAATGGGCAAGGCGAAATCGCTCAAAAGAATAAATTTACAACTCTGTTGCATCAAGTTTCCTTATGGTCCATAGACATTATACCCTTGAACTCCGATTCTCGCAACGTTTTTGGATTTACCGTACGTCTGAATCCAACATATTGGTGAACTTATTTCTTTTCTTTCAGCCGGTGTGATTCAGTTGACCCAAAATTTAGAAAACCACACCACTGAAAGATACAGCGTGCTTGTCACAGTTAAAGATGGTTATAACCAAGTTACCGACACACTGACCGTCACAATCTCTGGTGAGTCGCAGGGAACGCAGTAATGTTCGATATAATTCTTGTATTGCTTTAATGGATTGTTTTTACCATATAACCTAAACTCTGCTAACACAATATCTGGTAAGTCAATGGAAAACAGTTTTTAGATATTTTTTCTGACAATTAGTACAGGTTACTGACACATTGATCTATATATTTCTCTGCTGAGTCATATGGAGCGCACTTCTGTAGAATATAATTTGTTTATTACTGTGACAGATGGTTTCAACTGGTACCGTTTCGCTGTCAGTCACAATATTTGTTAAGTCAGGGGTTAGCATACTTTCTGTTTAGATATAATTTGCATAGTACAGTTATAGATAGTGTCAATAAAATAATTGACTTAAATTCTGTTTGTCAGTGAACCAGGTGAGTCTTATGGAAGTGTTACTTTTGTTCGATACAGCTGGACGCACTGTCCTAGTATTTGCTGATTCGCAAGGAAACATCTTTTATATGTCATTTGTGTATCACACAGACAGGATGTTATAATAATGTTAAATATACACGGCACGGTGTAATACCCAGCAAATCAAAGAAAAAGCATGAACTTTTACAAGTTTTATTCGTGTACCTCTGTGGCACTATCTTTTATAACATATTCATTACCTATACACTATCTGTCCGTATACCATTCATGTCAGAGGTGCGGTATTATTTGTATATCATAATTATTACAGCGTTTTATATCGAACTTTAACTTTGGTGAGCATGGAGGGAGAGTACGCTTTTGTCAGCATAACATCTACATATGAAGAAAATACTGTTTTAGACAAGAGTTAAAGATACACGGATCCTCGCAAAAGCTGAAAGGCCATATATTAAGCATTTTTTGCTTCATATTTTTTATGCTTCACGTTGCATGAAACAGAAAAATTAACATTTTCAGTTCCCGCCTATGTTACAGTTATACCATAGCATCATAGCAGTTAAAATAATTAAATAATTTCTTAGGCGTTAATTTAATTACATATGTCATACTTGTTCACTCCGGCGAACATCATCATCATCATCATCATCATCATCATCATCATCATCATCATTCACGCAACTAACATAATCTTTATCATTATCATCCCAAAACTACCATCACCATCATCATCATAAAGTGGGAGACAATATCTTAAATGCTGAACATGAACATAAAAATGGATTTAGCTAAAAGTGTTACTTCTTAAATGCCGTGTCAAAACATTTATGATAAAGATTGGGTGTTGGATACGGGAATCCCAGAACTTTTAAGGATAAACAGCGTGTTTCTGAGTTCCTGCAAAAAGGCCTACTCTACAGGTTTGGATTTCCCTATACATTCTTGATCTCCAGGGTTGGAATTTCATATCCCATTCCTGACCTCAAGGGCTGGCTTCTCCTATCTAATTCCTGATATCCAGAGCTGGATTGTTTCATATCCCATCCAACACCAATACATATGACAAAATAATAGTGGTAGAGAAAAGAAAGTGGGTCGTAGTTATTGGTTCACGTAAACAAATACAACGAAGTTTTTTCTGAACAAGTGTTTTCATTGGTAAGGTTCACTCATAAATATTTTGTTGTGCTGCGCATTATTACTAGGAATATTTTTAATTCTCCTGGTATACGGGAGGTGACGTGCAAGAATTTGCTTGACATAAATTTAAATACTTAGATAACGACCTCTGTATACAAATATATAACCGTTGAACCTTTGCTTATGATAAAAATCTCGACAAACTTCGCCAGTGTTTGGGGTGTGAAAAGTTGGAATTTTCAGTGGGAAATTGGCTTTCACATCACCACTTTGTGGACCGACGCCAGAAACGTAGGCATGAACGTCGACATAAATTGCTAAGAAATACCCCCTATATGATTTCATCCAGTTCCTAGCTACAGTTTACAAATTGTGCCATTGAACTGGTGCATTCGGTGTAGATGTAAGTAGTTAAGGGGGACGATATACGGACAATAGGAAAATATATTACAGAACCCACTGGGACGATATAAAGAGAACATTTATACGGCCAAGGGAAGTCTCAGTCAAAAACGCCTTGGGACCATACACGGACAAAAGGTTGGGGTTATATACGGACAATAGGAATGTAACATGTAAGGTGACGTCACAGTACTGCAGATGGGTAACAATGTCGCAAGGAGCTGACCTCAAAACCTAGAACGCTTGGCGGGAAGGAGAACAGGACTGTCGGAACAGAGACATATATAACACTTACAACATACACAACAACTATACAACCGGCTAAAAAACGTTTTAGGCAAGAAAATAAATGTTTTCGAGGCATATTAGTGGCCCTGAAAAGGGTCTTTGGGTTCTTCTATTTTATCCAGTTCTTCCACCATTTCCCCACTTTGTCAATCATTACTTTCTTCTTCTTTTTCTCTTTCTCTGGCATCCAGTCAGGATGGTCCATCGATCTAAATGTCTCCTGCACATCCAGCCAGTTTTCATTTAGTCTGTCAAACAGCTCTTTCTGCTTCTTTATATCACCTTACTTTTATCTTCCCCGCTTCTTCTTCCGCACTTTTCTCATTAGTTCTCCTGCTTTCCTTAGCTGGTCCAGTCTCCACTTCATATTGGACCACTCTGTCCAATGCAATATATCTTCAAAAAACCACCTGACCTTCATCACATTATCAAGGGCCTCCGTCAAGCTGCCCACTCTCACATACATAAGTTGAATGAAGCCTCGTAACTTTTCGACATCCTCTTCTATCATGCCCTGGACCAGATCCATGGCTACTTTCAAACTGGTCACTTGACTTGTCACAAAATCTTTGATAATTCGATACCTCCATTCATGTTCCAGCGTTTCCACCACGTAGGCGGCATCCACCATCTAGGATAAACTATCCTTAAACTTGTTAAACAACTTCTTTTATTCTGTGTAGAATGGCGGGAACGATGAACGCTTTGACTTTACGTGTCAAGCACGACGTGAAGGAAAACATCCATTACACTCACTTCACATATTATCTACTACAAAAACAGAACCATATTACACTATCAAAAACCCACATATCTACTATCCACACAGGAAAGGAAGTAAAACAAACCAAAATATATTATCTACACAGGGGAACGAGAACAAACATAACCAAAATATACTATCCACACACGGGAAGAAGAAAAAACTAACCGCACATATACTATCCACACACGGGAAGGAGCAACATACAAATCACACATGTACTATCCACACAGGGGAACGAGCAAAAACAAATCACACATATATTATCCACACACGGAAGGAGAAAGAAAAAACCCAACCAAATATACCATTAACACAGAATGGAAGGAAAAAACCACACACTCTACTATCCACACAAACGTACGCGAACGCTTACAAACCCCATTAATATACTAATCACACAAACGTATGTGCACTTATTCAAACACACATTCTACTATCCACACAAACGTACGTGAGCTCATGCAAACATACACACGCACGCGCACACACACACACACACACACACAATCACATCAGTTAATAAGTGAGTGTTTATAATCACACTAATCCACATTCACACAAATTGGCAACTTTAATAGCATCTCTTTTCTAGATCTTTGGTAAGCATTGAAAAGGGCTATTTTTAGAACTCCAGATGCACCTGCTAATGGTGACCTATCCCAGGTCTGGCACCACAGATACAACGACGAATCCAATCGTGATCCCAACTCATCGTTGTGGTTAGGAGTGCATAGGAGGGTTGATTGGCTTCACTCTCCCAGTCTTCACTCTCAGTGACAGTGAAGACTTCCCTCTGTCTTCTCCTATACCATACCCTTGAATATCCTGTGCACGAAGCTGTACTGGTACTGGCGGTGGTGCTGATAGAGGATGCAGTGCTGGTAGTAGTGGCTGTGGTGTTTGTCTCTGTGGAGGCGTCCTAGCATCAGGCTTCACCTCACACACAAGTCTCTTCATTGCGTGAAGTAGGATATTTTATTTTCCTCCTCTTCATTCTCTATCTTGGCCTCTTCAAGTATGACCTCCATAGCCAGCTCATCTAATAAACGCCTGGAATATTCCATCAGTTTTGCGAGTATGCTGCTCATTCTTCACAGCTGATGAATCACCAATGGACAGCCAGACTGATGAGCGCTCCCTTTAAGTGTCAAGCACGCACGTGAAGGAAAACATTCCCTGTCATCAAAGCTTACATTGCCCATGTCATTACCCCAACAATCATGCAACGCGCTGACTTAAAAGAAACACTGACTTTTTACTTACAAACACTAATTATAATCACAAACTCACTGACTATTTGACAAGCTACGGAAACGAAGTGCTTATAGACACACTTCTAACAAAGTTAAAGAAACGAAGTGCTTATAGTCACACTTCTAAGGGCTGTTTTTGTGGACGAGGAGTTACGGCAATATTTTATTGTCTAAGATTGCGTCCTCGTCTGGCTGCAGGCTTTCCCACAGGATATGGTCTGCTTCTTTGGAAAGAGAAGCAGAACTCTTTGGTGTCCACACGGCACTAGACAAAACCTCGCTCTGGTTCCTGCTGCTGCTGATCTCTCTCTGCTGCTGAAGTCTGTGCTTCTCCGTCCATTCTTCTTTCTCTTACTAGATTTCCTATCTGAAGAGCTCTTCTATCAGGTCTTCGGTCACTTTCAACATTCTGGCATTCCATATCTCTGCAGGCTTCCGTATCAGGCTTTGCCTGACACGATGTAAATTCACATAAGTTTCGTTCAGCTTGGCAAGCCTTGAGCACATATTCATGGAGGATGAGTCAACAATGGATGGTTAGACTGGAGACTGCCCCCCCCCCTTATAAGGTTCAAGCGCGGACGCAATAGAAAACATCCCTACACTGTTTAGATTCGGAATTTTAGGATAGTTTGATTCGAGGGTGAGGAATAGAGAGAAGTTAAAGAGCATCGTTCATCATGAAAATTGCAAACAAAGGACAGACGCATTTTTTCAAAACACAACATTTTATATTCAAATAACTAACAACCACCATTTATCAAATTTTTTAATTAACAATCAAATAAACGAAAAAACCTTTTTGTTCTAACAACAAATTATTGTTGACAAGGTTGACAAAGTGGTGAACTGAAGATAAACTTCCACTGCTGAAAGTCATTGGGCCATTGTTTTACACCACGTTTCCTAGCTATAAACAACCATATTGGTCACAAAATCATCGATCTACTTTGTCATCGTTTTTAGATGAGTGACAATCAAAATAAGTCACTAAATGCTCTAAAGAATATCCAAGACTGCGTTGATGAAATAATGCACACAATATTGTACACACACCATGGAATCTGTGCCTTGTAATTTCGCATTATTGAATCGTATTGTCTGAGCATTTCTTCTTATAAAGTCGTTGATGTCGTCTTCCAAATGTGGTAATGCATACGAATCAAAATACTCTACACAACCTTCTATAGGAAAGGAGACGGCTACCCAGTGGGTTTTTGGGAGATGACTGTCGTCCGTGCTGATGACATAAGTTTGATGGTCTTGAGGGTTGCGATGATGCAATTCGTCTTTACTACACACGACAGGATTGCAAGAACCAGTCTACGAACTGTGGTTCAAAAGGTAATAAAGTTCCCAGGTATCAATTTTTGTGTTGTTTTTCTTGTTGTTTTTCTTCACAGGTAATGATAAGTGATCAAGTAAATCCTGACCTTTTGCTTGAACATGTCTGACAAGTAACATTTTCTTCGTTTTGTCTTTGCACTCTGTGCCAAGAAAGCTGCGATGTGATAGATCTCTAAAGTCATCAGTGGAGAAGAGGAATGATTACGCAAGTCTTTATACCACTTAATGCAACACGGCTTCTTCCGAGATGAGATTCCAAACTTCGTCCAGATACTCTTCCAATCTTCTTGACTGAACGTCAGACATTTATCGTGCTGAATTTGACTGGGATGATCGTTTTGACATGAATAGCAATCTTTCTTGGTCAATTCCGTAATTTTTTCTGACAGGTGTTTGGCAAAACAGGAGACAAAATATTGTTCTTGTTCTGGCCATCTGGACTACATGACTATGTACTTTTCGTCTTTGTCTTGGGGTTCTGCTACTACGGTATCCTCCCATTCTCTTTCCATAGATTTTCCGCTATTCAAAGAGGGTTAACATTCTTCCATAGCTTCTAATAGTCTAGAATGACTTCTCTCAAACTGTTGATTTCTATGGTGGATAAAGTTCATCTTTTTTTTACGGGTATTGGCTTTGCAAACTGAAGTTCCACACGAACCTGGCCTGATTTTATAGGGTGGAAATGTCCCACACCGCTGCCTTGGTCTGGGGTGAAATCAAAGGCCTACAAAGCGTAACCTTCTGCATAATAATCGTGCGTAATGCCGTGACTTGTGTTGGTTCCTAACTCTCCTGTGGCTTCGTACAGAGAAAAGTATGATCTCAAGTAGTTCTTCTCTCTTCACTTAAGTCAGATACAAAAGGTCTGGTGTCCAAGATTTTGCCATCTCGACTGACTTCGATTTTTGACGCATTGTGGTGCTGAAATTCAACAGGATTTTCCTCGAAGGCTCCATTGAAGGCTGAGTTTTTGACGATACTAATGTTTAAACGTTTGGGTAACTGCGCTTGGAACATAAGATCTTCGACCATGGAGTGATGTCCATCGGGAATGGTGAAAGTTTTCACTTCAACGCGTTATATCGGATACTTGGCGTTTGTTGTGCTCAAATTGTGACTGATATCGTTTCCCACCTTAGGTAACATGTCCACACGTCTCGCGTAAAGTCTAGCTTCTTGGATGATGGTTTTGTAATAGACATCATCATTTAACAAATGGAAAGCGGCACTACTACAATTCAGTCTCAGGCGGACATCCACGCCGTTCAGCTAATACTTCTCTTGCAACCACATGTCTAATTGCAAGCGATCTATCAATTCTAACTTTTTGTTGGGTCCTTTGATTTTGTTAGGCGTTGAATCCCACATGTGGTTGGGATCTTTATCTGCAATCAAGTCGTTAAACTTGCCCGTTGTGTCAGGTGTACATACTACGCAGGCATCCAGATGGGTGTTCTTGGCTTCTTTTCCGTACGTGAAGAGATTTGTCCAGGTACGATCGGTAAGGGAAAGTATCCATGCTGCTACTGACCAGTTTGTTATTCAAATACAAATCCACTCCACTGAACAAGGAATGCATGAAATTGTTGACGGGGGCTACTTTATCTTCGTCCCTTAGATCGGGACCGTCTGACGATGTGTCGATCACTTTCACTTTCAATTACAAGTAACTGCTATTCAGATCGATGTAATTTTCGGACAGTTCTTTGATTTCAAACTCGATGGGAGCTGACCCTGAGTCCTTGACCGAGGATATGGAATGAAATTCTACCCATTGGGATTCTTGCATCGTCAACATGGTGGGTGGCATGACAAACAGATATATTTCCAACTTGGAACAGGCACAAGATTCTCAATGCATCATTTTTGTTTCTATGATTTAATAATCAAAAACGTGTAAGTCCCGAACAGTTCTTCTTTTCTTAGTCTTTCTTGCTTTATGAGTGTGAAGTCTTCTTAAGGGGTGTTTTCGTCGTCTCTTTCTGCCTTGTCCTTCCTGTGACGTCCGGGAAGCGGGAATGCCTGACTCAGTAGCGCATAGGGCATTTATAAGAGTTTCTCGCCGGTCTCAAATGTCTTTGCCCGTTTGAAGCAAGACATTTTAGACAGCGCTGAAGAAAACTTCTTTCGGGTATGTCGAAGATGACATTTTGGAGAAATTCTTTGATGTGCGTCAATGTGGCATTTTTGAAAGCGTGCAATCATCGTGTCACCATCGGTTTCAACACCGGAGTCACCGAACGAAAGGCCGATTTCAACATATCCCCTAAACCATGTGTTTGCTGTCGAGCGACTCCTCGGTACACTGGATACATGACTTAAAACTCGTTAGAGAATCGTTTTCGAAACTGGAGTTTTACCGTGACTTTACCTTTGGAGAATGGAACAGTTTGTCACAGATCTCTTTCTATAGTAATGTTGACAGTGTAGAGGTGTAGAGACATGACTTACTGACGGGTAAATAGTGAAGATGTACACATTCGCGGTGAACGTGTTTGGTATTTCCACCTTCCTGGTCATTGGACGTGGTCGAATCTACTTTGAAAGAAATTACACAAAGTAACGGTACGAAGGCGTGTCCCACCACGTTGTACTCCACCACATCAGGGTACAAAAGATAAAATTGGGTCCTTCGTTCAGTTCTGCCGGGGATCCAAAAGCCCTGTAAAACTCTATATTACTGCTGATCTTTGGGCCAAACTTGTGTGGAACTATCCGTGGATGTCCACCCAAAATTTCAAACAAACTACCATTAAACCTGAGCGGCAATGTGTCGGTATCCTGAAATTGTATCAGTAGGCGACGAGCCACTTTATGATACTCAATCTTAACACATCTTTTGGCTCTGTTCAGGGCTTTGCCAAATGCTAACTCGAGCCTGTCTGCAGTGGTGTCTACCAAATATTCACCACTAAAATAATAGCCTGAGGGACTTTTCAACGTGTAGATGCTGAATGATGGATTGCCCGCTGACTTTGAGACACCTGAAGAAACGATTTTTGTTCTTCTTCTTGCAATGGCGCATTCAGAATTTCGACCTGGAAAGTGTTTTGCTTTCCATTGATGATTTTGATTTGTGTAGGGTAAAACATTTCCACCAATGGGCTTCGTGATCTAATTGGATGACCTGAGGTAATTTGGCCGTGTAACAACACAAAGTGTTATTGGGAAACACCTCCATGGAACTGTCACTGGGTAAGGTTAAGTAAAATTAGTTGTTGTTGTTCGTAATTTTAAAATTATGCGGCTGTCCGAGGGGTCACTGGAAATCAAAAGAATGTCTCCGCCCAAAATACTGTTGTTGTTGGAGTGGTGACTGACGCTGGTTGCAAGATTCCCGTTGTTCCCGTTTGAGGAGTATTTCAAGGAAGGATTGGAAAGAAGGTATCCGATGCAACTGCTCAGTAAAATGGTCCACTATTGCTTGTCTCCTTGTTGCAAACTCAAATTGGCAATGGCTACAACGATGACACAATACACCATACATATTTGACAGGAAAAGACGAATTGCATTTTAGGTACACGTTCTCCACACGACTCACACAAGGGTTGCTTTTGTAAATCTTGCATAGAAGAACTCGGTGATGGAATGGTCACTGCCGTGGTAGCGGTAGCTGAGGCTGTGTGGAAGGGCATGATCGTCTTTTCTTTTTATAGTCTATGACTTGCGAAGCGTCGATCCAAGAATCAAAAGTGGGAGGATATCCTTTTCAACGCACGTTGACTTCTTTGAAACGTCGTTTTCCCACTTTACTGGTTCTTCGCTCGTGAATGCTTTCAATGTCGTTAATTCGTCTTCTTTTTTGGTCACACGTTGTAATTTGGACAAGTAAAACGTTCCTTTTAACACTTCCCTGTTCATGTCTTCCAATTTTTAGACCGTAGAATGACGACCACGCACTCGTCCAGTGGCACGAAACAATTCGGTGGTCCAGCTGGGTAAGTAACCTTTGTCGAAAGGGCGTTTGGTTTTGTCAATGCGCACCCAATCTCCTACTGCCAACACACCACTTTTCTCGAGGACAGCCACTGGCCAGGATGTACGAAACAGGCGCTCGAATACAATCACTTCATTCTCGGGAGTCACTTCTTTGGGGGGGAGGGTACACGTCCGATGTTTCGATGGTAAGATTGGTTGTACGCTTGAACCAGTTGTGGTAAGATGGCAATGGACTCGAGAGAGTGTTGATATTTAAAATATTTTCACACGCGTTCTTTCAAATTACGTTGAAATCGTGCCACGATGCTGGCTTTGGTTTCGGGATTCTCGGTGGTGAAAAATAAATGAATGTCACGTTTCCTTAATTTGTTTTGGAAAGCTTGGTTCAGAAATTAGGTTTCCTTTATCAATTTGCTATCGACGAGGGTGATGACCGCTTTGTTTCAACACCAGCTGGAGGGCTCTCACTAATTCACTGCTCGATTTGAAAGTCATTGGCACGACCCAGGCAAATTTGAAAAGGATGTCAATGACACAAAACAGACATTTTGTAGCCACGATTGTAGGTGGCAAAATGAGAAACATCTGGTAAATCGGCTTGCCATTGATGATCGACGACATCAACTCGAGTGCGACTTCTGGAAAGGTTTCGTCGAATGGGTTTCTGTAAAGTGTACGTGGATTGTTCTTGTAACCATCGTTGTACTTGGGATAAACGGAGACTTTTCAGACAGGTTACGTCAGCACAATACAATTTCTGAACTCCTCCGTATCCCGCAGGATTGGATGGATTGCAGTAAATGCTGCTAAAAACTCCATGTTTTAGTAAGTCACCACTCTTCACTGATGCATGTCTTTTTCTCGTGTGCATTTTCTTGGTTTGTAATGCTTTGCGTGTCGGTTGAGCGATTGGTGTCGAGGAGGGGAAGGATGTCTGAACAGAGGTAATTGGTTGTTTCACTTTTGTCTTGACCTTCCTTTTCTCTTCTGATGAAAAAGGGGTGGTCATCATCTTTTTAATCGATCCAATTCTGGATGTAGGTGGTGTTGTTAACTTGCGTAGAGTTTGAAACTCCTCTTCTTCTCCTTTTTCTGTCTAGGTTTCTGGGGGTAGTGGTGTTGGACTTTTCATCAGGGTCTTGAAATCTTTCAGAGTGGGTAGAGTTGTGTCGTCTACAGCTTTCTGTAGAAAGAGTTGCAATCGTTGCAAGAGTTGACCGTACCTTTTCGATTTTTCTGTTTCGGACAAGTCGTTGCGATCCATCAACGTCTGCAATTCGTGTTGTAACTGAGATGAGACATCTCGGTCAAATTCGAATTAGGAGGCATATGCGTAGTTTGTTGTTCTTGCCAACAATGGTATTCCATCCATCCTTTGTAAGGCACTAGAGCCAGTTTTCTTCATTCCATTCGATTTCAATGGTCACGTCTGAGATCTTCTAAATCACAGGCATGATTTTGTGCAAAGACTTCAGCAACTGTACGAGGCGATAAATCGCGATTCTGCCTCTTACTTTCTTCTCCTTTATCCACGAAATGATGCGATCGTTTCATCTTGAGTGCGAAAAGTCAAATGACTACATTTTAAACGCCACGGGTCACTTCATATCCATGACAAATTAGCGTATATATAAATAGTGTGTGACTTCCCTTCCTATATTCATCTCACTCTCAACCCGATAACAATGATGGAAGAGCACACACAGATCGAACTTTTGATCAGACCTTTGCGAGGTGTCATAAGAAACGTTTCTTCAAACAAGCCGACGGTCTACTCACCCTCCTTTTGAGGTAAAAATAAGATACTTAATATATATGTAAGCAGAAAGGGCACTGAACTACAAAGTGTCTAGACCGTCAAAGCAAAGCAGGTGCCAGAAGAGACGCAAGTCAAGATACCTGTTATCATTGTCAAGAGAAAGGACATTGGTCTTCAGAATGCCCAAATAAACAACAGGAGTAAGAAGAAGAGAGGGGTTCCGAACAGGAAGAAAAAGAGGTACCCTCCACAAAGGAAGATCCCAGACACATGCAGAAAGAAAAAAACGAGAAGAAAAGAAGACGAGGAGAAAGTGAGGAAGAAGAGGAGTGAACCTGTGAAAGTGAATAAATTCAAAAAGCAGAGAGAGTGAACAAAGACACAGAAGAAGTATATGACCTTATTAAAGTGTTGTGTTGTGCTGTGAATTGGATTGTAATATATTTACCAGAATATACAAGACAGAAAACGTGCCTCTTGGTTTTGATTTTTTAGAATAAGAACCTACACTCACTTACTCACACACGTACATAATGGGTACAACGGGGATTTTGAGTTTTAATTGATTTTGGCAATTTAAATACGATCTCATTTCGAGAGGAGTGGATGGCCATGAATCGGACCGCTGGGTTATTGTTTGTTTTTATATTAAAAAAAAACTCAGGAATGGTCGTAATCATCTTTAACTGCCTTAAGCCTTTGCCACGGACAAGGCCTACTTCTGGACTGGTTCCTGTCAATGATTTGATAGAAATCACTAGGGGTGGTATCACGGGCGTAGTAACAGGGCTCGGTTGTTTGGCTCAGAAAGGTCTTTTTCTCTTGGGTCGTAATAAAGAAGCCTGATACATTTGTTTCAGACTCCTTAACTCTGCTACAATATCTAAGAGTACCGTTACTGTTTGACTTTCACTGTCCTCATTCTCTCTTAGACCTCGTTTCTTCTCTACTGCTTCTTCCTGTCGTTTCCTTCTCGTCTCTTCTTCTTCTCGCTGTTGCTGTTGAAGGAGAAAAGCTTGTTTTGCTTCCTTCTGCTGCTGTAAAAACATTTCCAACTCTTCTTTCTTTAAAATCTTCGACGTGTGGTAAAGAAAGAGAAGGTATCGAAGGTACTGGTACCGGAACAAAGTCTCGAGAAGAATGAAAATCGACTAAATCCCAATTAACACAACCTCTTCTGGAAGTAGGTCTTTGTTGACTTTGGTAGCCGCTGCTATACCATCACTTCTCATCTTCACAGCCGGTGCACATCAATTCTTAGGTTCGGTCATGTTTGAAAACTGTGCCACATGGATTGACTGCGAACAGACGCTAGCGCATCTATATAGGGAATGTGACGTCACAGACTGCTCTCTTCGGATTGGAAGACCGACTCCGTGTTTCGATTGAATTTTGTAACGCGTTTTTGGATTGATGAATACACCCAATCCTTTTCGATCCGCCCTTCAACTATAAATAACCCCGTTCAGTTCATTCCCTTCACCTGTTCTCGTCTCAAGATGTGGACAAACGTAAAATCATCTACTCTCATATCGTCAATGCTGTTCCGTACAGACTTAACCATGTATGTCAGATCATCATGGACAATTATAAGGATCACCTATACGAGCGTTTGTAAAAGAAGAATTTAGGTGGAGAGACAATGCTGTTTGAAGAGAGTTCTCATCTACGGATCAGAAGTCAGAAGAAGTTTGAGGAATAGAAGAAAACCTATGCGTTGCCCTCTGTGTTAACGGAATGATGTTAACAAAATACCAAAGGCCCTTTTCAGGGCCACTCATATGCCTCGAAAAGATTTGCTTTTTTGCCTAAATATTTTTGGTCGGTTGTATTGTTTTTTGTGTTTGTATGTTGTAAGTGTTATCTATATCTCTGTCCGCCAGTCCCATTCCCGCCAAGCGTTCTAGGTTTTGTTTCTCCGCTGTTTGGTCGAATGGGGTCAGCTCCTTGCAACATTGTTACCCATCTTCACTACTGTGATGTCACCTCACATGTTCCATTCCTATTGTCCGTTTATAACCACAACCTTTTTTCCGTATATAGTCCCAAGGTTTGACTGAGACTTCCATTGTCCGTATATATCTTGTCCGTATATCGTCCCAGGGGGATGTGTAATGTATTTTCCCGTTGTCCGTATATCGTCCCAGGGGGTTGTGTAATGTACTTTCCCATTGTCCGTATATCGTCCCAGGGGTTGTGTAATGTATTTTCCCATTTTCCGTATATCGTCCCAGGGGATGTGTAATGTATTTTCCCATTGTCCGTATATCGTCCTCCTTAACTACTGATAGATTTCCAATGATAATGAGAAGACTATAAACTTGATTCACGGGAAAGACACAGTTTTCGTTTGCGCATCAACGGTGCATCAAAAATGCAGACGTTCATGGCGTCAGAAGCACAGTGGCACCATATGTCGTGTCATAATGTAGAATATACGTATCGTACATGGTGCTCTCATATAGGCAAACTGTGTTATGTATCCATATGAATGCAAAATTCTTTTCGCACCACTGAAATTGAATACCACATACAACATTCGGAATGAAAGAATTCATGAAACAATCTATCACCTATGTTGTTTTCTGTTGTTATTATTGATAGGAAAAAAACACAACAGCTTTTCCGTGCAGACGATGTGTTTCTCTTCTACGGTTCACGTACAGATAGACACAAAACGTATTATTCTAAACCGTTGTCAGTTTATATATACCTTGTTCACATCACTAAATCTAATATTCACTTGATTTTTCATGACTGGTTTGTAGAAGAATTTGTTCTAAAGTATTATTATATGATATGCTATTGGTACTTTTTGTAAATATTTTCAAGGTCTCGCGTTCTTCACAAAACACCTAAGCATTCATTGTTACTCTCTATTAATTTCAGGTATCAACTACGCACCTGTATTAACAACTCTTCCCCTGGCTAATAAACTGATGGTGCCTGAGAACACTGACATTGGTACTTCAGTTTACCAAGTCAGTGCATCCGATATTAATAACGATTTCTTAGCCTACAGCTTTGTGTCACCACCAGTGAATGGCATTGCGTACTTTAGTATTAACATCACAAGTAAGTCAACGATACGATATTGCAGTATATGTTTTTGCCGAAAAGCTATTTTCTTATGACATAACAATAATTATACATAAAAGAGAGTGACACAACTTTAACTAAAATAGACTCCAGTATAAATCCTTGACACCACTATACAATATATAGACTCCGCTATAAAAGACAGACACCACTATACAAAGGCATAGACTCCACTATAAAACACAGACACAACGAAAAAATAGACTGCACATTAAAATACATAGACTCTATTACAAAAGACAGACTCCACTATAAAATACAGAGTCCACTATAAAGGCCACATACACTCCACTACAAAAGCATACACTCCACTACAAAAGACATACACTCTGCTATTAAAAACATAGACTCCACTATAAAAACCAGAAACACCACTACAAAAGACATGCACTCCACGACAAAAGACATACACTCCACTACTATTAAAGACATCGAGTCCACTATAAAAACCACATACGCCACTGCAATAGACATACACTCCACGGCAAAAGACATGCTCCACTATAGAAGACATCGAGTCCACTATAAAAGCCACATACACTACTATTAAAGACATACACTCCACTACAAAAGGCATACAGACCTCTATAAAAGACATAGAGTCCACTATAAAAGCCACAGACACCACTTCAAAAGACACACACTCCACTACTAAAGATATAGACTGCACTATAATAGACATATAATCCCCTATAAAAGACAGAGACACCACTATAAAACAGAGAGAGAGAGGGAGATAAAGAGAGAGAATCATAAATATACACCGGACAGAACGGAAAGGGCCATCGCCGGATTCCTTAGAAGAATGATTGATAATAGTAGGCAGAATTAATATTTTTTATACAAATAATATTATCATACAGGTTCAAACCAATATATATATAACGTGTGATGATTTTGTCTTTTATAACCATATATCCTTGAATGAAAAACACCATTTAAAACATTTAACTATCTTAAGTAAGAAACAGTTCATTTTTTTAAAGTTGGTAACATGTAGATAGGAAACGTTTCTGTCATCGATTGTTTAAAGCTGCCTTGTATGTGTTTGTTTCCCAGGTGGCGTAATTAGTACATTAAGAACTTTGGATTTCGAAACGATGACCTTGAATCCATTCACCTTGACTGTCAGCGTAACAGATGGAAAACTTTCAGCATCGAGCACGCTGGTCATGCAAGTTCTTGACGTAAATGAGAGACCATCTTTTGATCAGAAAGTATACTTTATTCAGGCTAACGAAAGTGTGGTGAGCTTTTGAGATGGTTTGAATGCAACATTTATAGTAAATGTGGTATTGCAATTTCGGAAGAACCATTGACATTTGTTCATGACGTTTTTGCCAAAAGTTTTGTTCTCAAACTTAATCTAACAGAGCTGAACATATGTGAAGCTAATAAATGTGTGCATTTTAATAACAAACAAATGCTAGTTTAAAACCTTTCTGAAGAAAACAGGCACACTGATATAAACTGAGTGCATAAACACTCTTCTTTTGAATGTGTGTCCTTGGACCAGGCACTTTACTCAGATTGTCTTGCCACGTCCACCAGCGTTAGAAGGCAACGGAATCCTCAGATTTTGCTGATATTTAAGTGGTTTGGTGTGTGATGTTGTGATTCGTTTTAGATCTATCATTCTCGTACAACTTTATATATGAATACTTACTCCCATCACCCTTTTGGTGGAGGTAGGGATTGATGGAGTGGGTGGTTTGGTGTGGATTATGTTTCTTGCAACATGTATGAATTGCTTTTATGTTAATTTTTCTGTTTTTGTGTGTGTAGCATTCTGTTCGTTTACAAGGTTTTGTAAGACCGTTTATGACCAACATAATATTCTCGTTCTGTAATTCCACCAACATTTTTGACGATTACCTTAATCACTGAAGTCTTCTAACAATTTTAAATAAGTGTAATTAAATGAGCAATTCGTTGCAAATCGTTTGTCATAGATATGGAGGAATAACAAAAGCCACTGACAAGGTCATCCACTAGTATTATTCCTGGCACTAAGGATGCCCTATTTCTTCCTTACGCCAGAATGACAATCTTTAAATCAAAACTGATATTGGCTTATTAGTGACAGAGATAAATCAAACGTCTTGATATCAGAAATTGTGTCCCAACTGTTTGAAAACTAGAGGCTGAAGGAATCGGACAGGGAATTAGAAACCAAACCAAATGAGTTAGAAGATAAACTTGATTTACTGATTTGAAAGCAGCAATTTATAAGAAAAATAAATGACTAAAAGAAAATTAAAATCTAAAAGAGCTACAGCTTGCCGAAACTCAGTTCTTACGAAACTGAATGTTAATCATAGGGAACAATATTCTATAACAAATTGTATCATAAGTTTTAAAATGCCTGAATTACAAGACGGGGATGTCATATAAAAGCTCACAACGTCTGTGTAGAATGTTACAGGTCATAACGCAAGTGCGAGAGATATTCTTGCGATATACCAGATTCCAGGGAAATCTGGAGCCGCAAAGCCGTTCTTTAGTGAATATTTTCATAATAGATAACAAATTGAACATTTCCAAGGATACAAATCCAAAGAACACATTTAATACATGTACTCTGAAAGATGTTACTTTGCAACATATTGGGTTGACAAATAGTCTAACTGCCATTTTGAAACTGAATCCGTTTGGTACTTGTTTGGTTTGTTTAAAAGCTTATTAACTACATGTGAATTAAAATAGGCATATATACGTTGTTTGTTCCAGGCAGGAACCCGCTTGCCAGATCCTGTATTTAAGGTAACTGAAAGTGATGCCGGAGATTACGTAAAATTCTCACAAGACTGTGGAGTGTACACTGGCTACATAAGGATGGACGCCAACAGTGGTCTGCTGACCTTTGCTGTAGACTACGATTTGGACGGAACGGGGAATCCAACTTTGATTAATTGTACAGTAAACGCCACAGACAAAGGTGGCTTGATTGCAACAGCTAACCTGTCTATTTTTATAAGTATGGAATTTCAAATACTCGTACTTCTTTGGGGCAGAGAAAACTAATTCCATTCTTATTTCTGTTTTGAAATTTTGCAAACTTACTCTATTTTCATGATGAGATAGGCAAAATGCATCTTCCCCCTACGCGCTTTAAATCGAGAACTAAACACTTTTTTAAGGATGGAATTTGTACATTGCTCATTTTGAAATATAACTCATTTGTAGCGATCCACTATCAAAATCGTGCCGGCTTTGTAGTTGTCCGCTATCAAAATCGTGCCGGGTTTGTAGTTGTCCGCTATCAAATTCAGGCCCTGTTATATCATCATGATAACATTCGATAGAATCTGTGTGGCCATAGAAATAAAATGTCAGGTATTTTGTATAATATTCCCATGCGTAGACACTATTTGAAAATATTACGTTATATCTAAAGGTAGTTTTTTTTTCCCAGACAGTTGGCAGCTTTTGCCATTTCACTACATTGCTGAATATGTCACTATACATAGATTGCTTCTGTTGCGTGTAAAATAATTAGTTGTTTATGACGGGAAAATTAATTACTTTTATAATATTTATTCCAAGGCAGCAACATCTGGCATCGAAATAGCTCGCAGTTGCCGTTGTTGTTAATACATGGAAGAATGTATTACAGTCCGAGAGATGTCAGTAATGACAAAGTGATAACAAAATGTCCACTTAAAAATAAAATTCCTCTTCCCAATCATCAACACAAAATATATATATGACAATAATCTTCATTTGAGTTTCTAGTCAACATAAACTATTCGAAATGTTCACATTTTTGACCAAATAATAATCCTGAATTTATTTACAGAAATGGCAGCATTTGCCATCCTTCCTTTAAAGGGGCACGTTGGGAAAATGTTTAAGTGTGTGGTGTACCATGATTGAATTACAAAAGGCATATAAATCTTGGAACCACTAATCATCCATTATAAATTCAAATTGTAACCACTTTTGACAACCCTCGGTCCCATATGGCGGTAATAAAATCTCAAATTCAGATTTTTCCCGATTATCAAAACAAGATGTTTCCATTACCACTTTTGCCACTGCAGGACAGATCATAAAATGTATTATAAATTAATTATTACAAACGCAAGATGCCAACGTTAACCGATAGAGATAATGTACCGCTTTTAGTGGCCTTGTTTTGCAGTGAACTTCTACGCTGATTGGCAAATCGAGAATATCATTAGATAGTCTATATTATTTAAACTGTAATTTGTTTTCTTAAATGTTAATAATTGCTATCACGAAATTCCACAATGGAAAGCCTAAAATAGGCAATAATATTATTTCATTTTCCATAAAGCTATGTCAATATATTGCATAATTGCTTTAAACTTCATTTTAAGACCGGCAAGCGATTACATCCTATGTATAACATTTTCTAGCAAGACTGAACTTGAAAAGAGGTATCCATCTCAAACATCCAACCCAGTGAAATCTCCCCGTTTACATTCCATAATGCGCCGTAAGCGAAAAGAAACGAAAAAGGTGTAACGTTTAAGCAAATGGTTGAGTACATTTCATCCATACGTATGCCTCTCATCCAATTACCTTGATTTGTTTCTGGTAGTGTTTCATCCAATTGGAGAGCTTCGTTTTTTTAATGCGGTATTTAATTTGCTACATAAAATATATTGGTTGCGTAGCTATTAATAGTATGAACTGTCCTTGAGCATTCTCACATTTTGTGTGGCTTTTATTTTAAATCATTAGCAAAATATTACGTTGCAGTCTAAATAGAAATCAATAATATTTTTCCTTCTGATTAAATACGGATTTATCTATTATTTGAAATCATCCTAAATAACTCGTTGTAAAGTGATCACCAAGTTTATAAAACAAAACAAATATTGCCATCTGCACCTTTTGGCAACGAGTTGGAGGTTGATTTTATCAATTATATAACATATAGACAGAACTGGAAGAAGTGAGCTATTTATCAGTCGCAGATGTGTTGCATAACATAGATGTTTTATTAAATCCAGATATGCCACTTGAGGCGTACTTAACGTGGAAACTGGGCCTACCTTTACAAAAAATGCTATTTCTCATGCTGGATTTTATTATAAACTAACAAACTACCTCAGTGTTTTAACGTGCGACAATCTAACTAAAATCAAAATCGACTTGTAATAAGTAGTCCTGTTGCCGGCTAAATAATGTGGCTCAGGAATTCCGTATGTCTCCAGCACAAGATCATGCATAGGCGTCAGCCAGATCTCCGTTATGTCGCTCACAGTTATCGGTTTCAGTCTAACTGTGCACAAGGATGCAACAGAGGATAAGAGCTTTTTCGAATTTTTCATTTAAATCCAATGTTCTCATATCGCCTAGTTTCAAGCATTAATATTTAAGATCTTTGACTCTTTTTTAACAAGAAGTGCTTCTTCGGTAGTCAGAGCAAAATAAATGTGACATGTATATATTTATTTTCTGATCATGTCTTTTGATTTCGCAAGAGTTCTCTGTCTGTTAAAATTTCTAATTCACAATTCATTTTAAATAAAGTTGCACTTTCTTTTGTCTTAGATGAAATTAATGACCATAGGCCGATATTCATGTACCCATCCTATACCTTTTACGCATACAATGACTCGGCAGTCGGTCTTTTGCTTGGCAATGTTTCTGCAACGGATGCTGATATTGGTACTAATGGCATGTTTAAATTCTCCACGAATCAAAACGGTATGTCTGAACTCTATTTCGACGTGTCCTCAACTGGACAAGTTAAACTTCTGAGCAATCTAAATGGAGTTCTTGCAGGAACCAAACTACAATTCACAGTGTTGGCAACCGATTCGGGATCCCCGTCTCTCATGGGTTCAACGTCTGTAACAGTTATCATTCTGGAAGGTTCAACGACAGCTGCTCCAATGACGACAACTAAATATAAAACATTCTTTCGCGATGAAGGGAATATTGCATGGTTCTCTCTTGCCTTGATTACAGGACTTGCAGTTATGACCATAACGGTATTCATTTGTCTTCGATACATATGCGATTGGCCATCCAATTTTGATCCCTTCAAAATCTGGTAAGTGTTTTGTCCCTATTACCATCTTCATAGTTTGAATAATTCGTTACAAACTGTTTATTATAGCTTTTACGTTTATATCCATCATATCTGGAATGAGCTAAGTTTTGCATTTTGCCATCAATATTTCTTTTTCGCCACTTTGCTCCAGAGCGTAAACACTAATTGTGTCAGCAACTTGAAATTGCAATGAACAGTACAAAAGCCCAGTCATCTTGTGCAATATCGTAGAACATTTCAGTAATCAACGAGAAAGTATGTTTTTACGAAACCGTAACTTTATAGCAACAACTACCTTAATTAGATGTACATCCATTAGTTATTGTTAATGTAGGTCCATTTCACTTCTCCGAGCTGTGATTAGTCTTGAGAATTATATCAATTCTGTAACGCATTATAGAGACTGATTCTATTTTAGGATCGTGGAGAATTGTACATTTGACGCTTGACAGTAAATAAAAACTAAGGACATCAAACCGTTTAGACAACAAACCAATAATTCATTTAACAGCAATACTGGCGTTTTAATTAGTAAATACTAATTACATGATCTGGTAGCCTTTTCACTCTCTTCATTTTCTCCTTGAAAGCAAAACGGAATTTCGGAAACTCGAATTTTGCAAGGATAGCAGGATTTACCGTAATACAGAACATCAGCCAAAGATAGGTTCCCGAGGAAAGATCATTAAAACGCCTTCATCTCCAAGGAAACAGCCACCTCGTATGTAAGGTTTCTTTTCCAGATATGGGTTACTTAAACTCAGCATAACTACATTTTCTTGAAGTTGGCGCCACTTCGTCAACTTCCTCAAAAGTGGTTAGCTTTCGTTTCACATTATGACATTTAAAAGTATTTCCCTTGGATTCGTTTCCCACAACAATCCCAGATATATAACAAGAATTGTTTCACAACAACCTATTTTTGTCAGAAACTTCCATGTCTTTAAATTTGAAGACTTTGAATAAAAGCATATAAAATATAAAATTAAATAAATGAAAAGACTTACTCTATGTTCATGTTTGTCTCCGTTAACTTTACATGATCAGAATTGTGCATTATTTTACGATACTGAACACCTTCATATTGCACGCATGTGCGTTCACAATACACGTACCAATATATAGTATAGTGTATTAGGAACTATTTTGTAAACAAACCAAGTGTACTCGTGTAGTAGACGTTTTAGGTTCAGGTTGATTATATTTGTGAATAAACTAAAGCGGCTATAAATGATAAAGTTAACGACGTGGGCGAGTTAACTGAGTCAGAAACGAATTTGTCAAAGAAGGAAAGGAATAAACATGATAGTCGCTATGAGTAGTGAAAGGGGTGAGATTAGCGTCAATGGGAATTAGCATTACAAACACCCCCTGGGCGAGATTAGCGTCAATGGAAATTTAACATTAACCACCCTGGGCGAGATTAGCGTCAATGGAAATTTAACATGGGCAAAAAACCCTGGGTAAGATTAGCGTCAATGGAATTTAACATTGGAGAAAGGAAAAAAAAGGAAATATTGAGATTAGCGTCAAAGGCATTCGAACAATGGAAAAAAAAATATCGATTCTAGGGACAAAGGCAATTGAACATGGGGAATAGAGTTTGGGTCTGTCTAGGGACAAGGGGAATTGAACATGGGAATAGAGTTTGGGTTTGTCTAGGGACAAAGGGGAATTGAACATGTTAGAAAAAAAAACTACTTTAGGGACAAGGAGAATTGAACATGGGATTTTTTAAAAAAAATTTTTTAAATTTAAATTTAAATTTAAATTTAAAAAAGGGGTAGGCAATTGAAAAGTCATTCTCTTTTCGAGAAATATGGGTGGCCCTGAAAAGGGCCTTTGGTTTTTCTTCTTCTTCTTCTGCTTCTAATTTCTTCTTTTTCTCCACCAACTTCTTATTTTCTCTCCTACACTCCTTTTCTTCTTTTTTTTCTCCTCCTCTTCTTTCTTCTTCTCTTCCTCCTCTTCTTTCTTCCTCTTCTCATTTTCTTCTTCTTTTTCAATTTTTTCATTCCATTTTCGTATTCTTATCCTTTCCTCTTCATCCTCCTTCTCCTCCTTTATCTCTTTCATGACACCACTTATTATGCCCTTTACTTTTCTCAAGTTATTAATTTCCATCTTTAGTCGATGGGGACTATAGGAATAATGGTCTTCATTGAGTCTCACTAACATCTGCTCCATTATTCCTGAATTGTCTAAAACGTCTTGTAATTTTTGCATTTTGTCAAGGTGGTTCGAAGCCATCTTCTTTGTAGAATGGTTTGAACGACGAATACTGTGGGTTCTTATACGAAAAGCGCGGACGTGAAGGAAAACATCCCCCTAAGACATAAAATTGATCTTACCTAGATCATGACCAAACAACGCGCGAACGTGAAGGAAAACATCCCCTACTTTTCTCATTTCATATAATATACTATCCACATAAGTGAAGCAACAATAAACAAACCCCAAATCTACTATTTACACACGCAAATCATTAAAACAAAATCCATAATCTACTATCCACACAATCGTACGTGAGCGGTTACAAAACCCAAACTATACTCTCCACATACGCTAAGAAACAATAAACAAAATCCATAATCTACTATCTACACAATCGTACGTGAGCGGTTACAAAACCCAAACTATACTCTCCACATACGCTAAGAAACAATAAACAAAATCCGTAATCTACTATCCACACAATCTTACTTGAGCGGTTACAAAACCCAAACTATACTCTCCACATACGCTAAGAAACAATTAACAAAATCCATAATCTACTATCCACACAATCGTACGTCAGCTGTTACAAAACCCAAACTATACTCTGCACATACGCTAAGAAGCAATAAACAAAATCCATAATCTACTATCCACACAATCGTACGTGAGCGGTTACAAAACCCAAACTATACTCTTCACATACGCTAAGAAACAATAAAGAAACCCATAATCTACCATTCACACAAACTTACGTGAGCAGTTACAAACACAAACACACAAACACATACACTCGCACTATGAAAAAAGAGTTAGTGTTTATATTCACACTACTCTACCTACACACACACACACACACACACATTGGCAAATTGATGGTTATTTCTTTTCTAGAGTATTGGGTAGCCCTGAAAAGGGCTGTTTTTTTTTGGAACTTCATGGACACCTGGTTAATGGTGGCACCTTCCAGGCCTGGAGCCACATACACATCTTGTTCCCCAGTTGCTTTTTAGTTTTTATGGGGGAGAGAGCAGAGGCAGGATATGTGGCTTCAGAATCCCAATTTTCGGTTTCTGGGATTCTGAAATTTCTTCTTCTTTTCTCCTTTTCCTCCTCCTCCTCTTCTTTGTATCTTCTCTCCTCCTCTTCTTTGTATCTTCTCTCCTCTTCTTTGTATCTTCTTTCCTCCTCTTCTTTGTAACTTCTCTCCTCCTCTTCTTTATTTCTTCTTTCCTCCTCCTCTCTCATCCTTCCTTCTTCCACAATGGCCTCCGCGGCCAGTTGGTTCAACAGGCGCCTGGCATATTCCAGATGAACATGAAGTTCCAACAGTTTCGCCAGTCTCGTGTTCATTCTGGTGTTGATCAATCAACAAGGGTAGCTGGACTGCCGAACGAGTTTCAATTTATACTAAAACTGCGGACGTGAAGGAAAACATCCCCCTAAAAAACATAAAATTGATCTTACCTAGATCATGACCAAAAAACAACGCGCGGACCTAAAAGAAACACTCACTCACTTTTTTATACTACCCATTCCTATTCTAAAAAATTTTTTCATTAATCACTCCAATATACTATTCACATACGCAAAGAAATTCAATCAAACCCCCCAAATCTACTCTCCCCACACCTCAAACAGCCAAAAAAAACATGATCCTAATCTACTATCCACACCAACGTACGTGAGATGTTACAAACACAAACACACAAACACATACCCTCACACTATAAAAAAAGAGTTAGTGTTTATATTCACACTACTCTACATACACACATTGGCAAATTGATTATTTCTTTTCTAGAGTATTGGGGTAGCCCTGAAAAGGGCTGGTTTTTTTTGTTTGCTATGGCAATCTTTTAGTTTCTAAGAATGCGATGTCCTCTGAGGATAGACTTTCTGGCGATAGGTCTGCTTCTTCGGAAAGAGAAGAAGAACTCTTTGGTGTCGATACGACAATCGACAAAGCCTCTCTCAGGTTCAGGTTCCTGCTGCTGTTGCTGCTGCTGTTGTTGTTGTTGCTGCTGTCTCTGAAGTCTGTACTTCTCTGTCCATTCTTCTTTCTCCCTGTTCACTTCTTCTCTGAAGAGTTCTTCGATCAAGTCTTCAGTGACTTTTAGCATTCTCACGTTCTCTATTTCTTCTGGCTTCGGTATCAGACTGTGTCTGACCCTATGCAAATTCACGTAGGCTTCGTTGAGCTTAGCTAGTTTGGAGCACATCTTCGTAGGAGGATGAGTCGACAATGGATGGTTAGACTGGAAACAACCCGGTTCTTAAAGTCAAAGCGCGGACGTGAAGGAAAACATCCCTCCACGGTTTTCGAGCCGCAATGTTCAATGAGTGTCATGAGAGGGATAGTAAGAAGTCAAAGAGCATGAATCAAACATTCTTATAGCCAAACAAATCACAAAGGCATTTTTTTCAAAACACATCATTTTTTATTCAAAAATCACTTAACACTAACCAACAACTCTAACATTTTTTAACAATAATCCAACAATATAACATCAAACATTTTTTTCAATTTACACTCTACTTTAAACAGGGTTGGCAAAGTTGTGAATGAAATTGTGATTTCCACTGTTGAAAGTCATTGAGTCATGGATGGACACTACGTTTACTAGCTTAAGACAACAAAATAAGCATACTAGTCAAAAAATCAACGATTTACTTTCTCATCGTTTCTAGAAAAATCACGATCAAAATAAGTCACTAAATGTTCTTTTGCTGATAATAAGTGATCAATTTCGATCTCGACTTTCTCTTTGAATTTGTCAAAGAGGGTTTTGATGTAATGGATGTCTCGAGTCGTTAATGGAGGACAGAAATGTTCACGCAAGTCTTTATACCACCAACGTAACACGTCTTTTTTAAACAGACTCCACGCTTCGTCCAGATATTCGTTGAATTTTTCTTCTTGACTGATGTTTTGACATCCATAGTAATCATGCTTCATCCATGTCGTAATTGTGTCTGCCAGGTATGTAGCACAGTAGGAGACCAATTGCTGTTCTTGTTCTGGCCATCTCGACTTGATCACGATGTCCTTTTCGTCTTTGTGTTGGGATTCTCCTTCCACGGTCTCCTCACATTCCATCTTCAAAGCTTCTCCACTAGGTAAAGAGGGATAACAGTCTTCCATGGCTTCTAGTAATCTAGAATGACTTCTCTCAAACTGTTGATTTCTATGGTATTATCGAATTCTGCATACAGGATGACGTTCAACGTTACATCATCATCACCGATTCTGTTTCCGAACTGAATTTCCACACGAATCTGGCCGGATTTAATAGGGTGGAAATGTCCCCCGTCGCTGCCTTGGTCTGGAGTGAAATCAAAAACCCACAAAGCATAGCCTCCGTCATAATCGTCGTATGTAATGCCGTGACTGGTGTTGGTTCCTAACTGTCCCGTGGCTTCGTACAAGGACAAGTACGATCTCAAGTAATTCTTCTTCTCAAAGTCAGGTTCGAAAGGTCGGGTACACAAGGTCTTGCCATCGCGACTGACTTCAATCTTGGACACGTTGAAGTGATGAAAGCTGAAAGGATTTTTAGTGATAGCTCTGTTGAAGGCTTCATTCGAGACCATACCAAGGGTCAAACGTTTGGGTAGCTGTCCTTGGAACAGATGATCTTCGATCATGGATCGCTGTCCCCTAGGAATGGTGAAAGTTTTCACTTCTACGCGTCGGATCGGATACTTGGCGGTCGTTCTGCTCAACGTCTGACTGATGTCGTTACCTACTTTAGGTAACACTTCCACACGACGTACGTAGAGTCTGGCTTCTTGGATTTTGGTTTTGTACTCGCCAGCATCAGCCAAAAAATGGAAAGCGGTACTGCTCAGATTCAGTCTCAGGCGGACATCCACCCCGTTCAGCAAATATTTTTCTTGCAACCACATGTCCAAATGCAAACGATCCATCAGTTCTAAACTTTGGTTGGGTCCTATGATTCTCTTTCTTCGTTCTACAAATCCCTCATTGGTGGTTGTTTTTTGATTTGGGGTCAGCTTCAAGACCTGTTTTATCAAATTCGCCCGCTTCGTCAGGTTCCCATAGCACGCAGGCATTGAGATGAGTGTTCTTGGCGTCTATTCCGTACGTCAAGAGATTTTCCAGGTAGGCACGGTAAGGGTAAGTATCCATGCTGCTGCTAACCAGTTTGTTGTTCAAGTACAAGTCCACTAAGCTGAACAAGGAATGCATGAAATTGTTGACGGGAGCTACTGACTCAGTGTCTATAGCATTTCCATCCTTATCTAGAACTGTGACTTTCAGGTGCAAGTAACTGCTATTCAGATCGATGTAATCTTCGGGCTGTCCCTTGATTTCAAACTCGATGGGGGCGGAATCGGTCAATGAGGAGACGGGATGAAATTCCACCCATTGGGATTCTTGCATGGTCATCATGGTGGGGGGCATGGCAAACAGATCCAGTTCCGTCTTGGAACAGGCGCAAGACTCTCGGTGCATCATTTTTTTGTTGCAGTGTCTCAATAATCGAAAACGTCTAAGTCTCGAACGGTTCTTCTTTTCTTGGCCTTTCTAGCTTGAAGTCTGGTGAAAGGGTGTTTTCTTCGTCGTCTCTTTCTGCCTTGTCCTTGCTGAATGCCTGACTCGGTAGCGTGCAGGGCATTTATAGGTGTGTCTTGTCGGCCCAAAAGGTCTTTACCCGTTTGCAGCAAGACATTTTTGCCTGCCCTCAAAAAGGCTTCTTTAGGGTTTTGTTTGTCGATGATGACATTTTGGAGAAATTCTTTGCCTTGTGTCAGTGCCGCATCTTTCAAGGCGTGCAATCCGCGTGTCACCATCGGTTTCAACACCGGGGCCACCGAACGAAAGGCCGATTTTAACATATCTCCTAAACCGTGTCCTCGCTGTCGTGCAACCCCTCGATACACTGGATACATGACTTACGAATCGTGAGAGAACCGTTTTCGAAAATGGAGTTTCACCGTGACTTTTCCTTTGGTGAATGGAATATTTTGTCCCAAATCTCCTTTTATAGCAATGTTGACCGTGTCCAAATACGACTTGCTGACAGGCAAATAATGAGGATGCACAAATTCCCGGTGGATGTGATAGGTGTTTCCACCTTCCTGGTCACTGGTCGTGGTACTATCCACTTTGAAAAGAATGACACGCAGTAACGGTACAGAGGTGTGTCCCACCACGTTATACTCCACCACATCGGAGTACACGAACATCAAATTCAGTCCTTGGTTCCGGTCTACAGGGAATCGAAAAAACTTGTAAAATTCCGCATTGCTGTTGATCTTCGGTTTAAAATTTGGAGCCATTTTTGTGTCTCCACCTAAAATATCAAACAAGTCACGATTAAAACTGATGGACAATGTTTGGGTAT
The DNA here is from genome assembly GCA_028554795.2 of Sinohyriopsis cumingii. Lineage (NCBI taxonomy): Eukaryota > Metazoa > Mollusca > Bivalvia > Unionida > Unionidae > Sinohyriopsis > Sinohyriopsis cumingii. The sequence continues at coordinate 123,397,841 of CM068825.1, read as the reverse complement.
CCTGAAATTTCATCAGTAAGCGACGAGCCACTTTATGGTACTCCAGGGTGACACTTTTTTTGACTCTGTTCAGGGCTTTGCCAAAGGCGAACTCGAACCTGGAAGTAATGGTGTCCACCAAATGTTGGCCACTAAAATAAAACTCTGCCGGAATTTTCAAGGTGTAGATATTGAAGGGTGAATTGTTGTATGGTCTTGTGTCCCCTGAAAACCCGATGTCATTCATGGCTTCTTGTAATTGTTGGTTCATGATTTCGACCTCAAAAGTGTTTTGCTTTTCGGTGATGTTTTGGATTTGTGTAGGGTGAATCATTTCTACTAAAGCCACTTCCCAATGGGCTTCGTGATCTAACTGGATGGCTTGAGGTAATTTAGCCGTGTAACAGCACAACGTGTTGTGGGGAAACACCTCCATGGAACTGTCACTGGGTAAGGTTAAGTAAAATTGGTTTTCGTGACTCATAATTCCAGAGTTCTGTGGCTGTCCGAGGGGTTAGTGGATGTCAGAGGCGTGTCTCCGCCCATAATGGGGCTCTGGTTGTGGTTGTTGTTGGAGTGGTGACTGGCACTGGCACTGGATACAAGGTTCCCGTGGTTCCCGTTCGAGGAGAATTTCAGGGATGGATTGGGAAGCAGGTAACCGATGCAACTGCTCAATAAAATGGTCCACAATTGTTTGTCTCCTTGTTGCAAACTCAAATTGGCAATGGCTGCCCCGATGACACAATACACCACGAAGATTTGGCAGAAAAAGACGATTTGCGCTTTAGGCACACGTTCTCCACACCACACCCACAAGGGTTCTTTTTGTAAATCTTGCACAGAAGAACTAGGTGAAGGAGGAGTGGTGGACGTAGCTGCGTCTGTTTGAAAGGGCATGATGGTCACTTCTTTTTATAGTCGATGACTTGCGACGCGTCGATCCAAGAATCAAAACTGGGCGGATATCCTTTCCAACGTACTTTGACTTCTTTGACACGTCGTTTGCCCACTTTACGGGTTCTGCGTTCGAGAATGCTTTCGATGTCGTACACGTCGTCTTCTTTTTTGGTCACATGTTGTAACTCGGGCAAATAAAACGTTCCTTTGAGCACTTCTCCGTTCATGTCTTCCAATTTATAGACGGCAGGATGACGGCCATGCACTCGTCCAGTGACGCGAAACAATTCGGTCGTCCAGTTAGGTAAGTAACCTTTGTCGAAAGTGCGTTTGGTTTTGCCAATGCGCACCCAATCTCCTACGGCCGACTCTTCACTTTTCTTGGGGACAGCCCTCGTCGGGGACGTACCGAACAGACGCTCAAACACCAACACTTCGTTGTCGGGAGTCACGTCTTGCGGGGCACGTCCGATGCTTCGATGGTAAGATTGGTTGTACGCTTGCACCAGGTGCGGTAAGATGTCGATGTACTTCAGAGTGTGGTGATGTGTAAAATATTTCCACATGCGTTCTTTCAAAGTGCGTTGAAAACGTTCCAGGATGCTGGCTTTGGTTTCGGAATTCTCGGTGGTAAAAAAATGAATGTCACGTTTCTTTAATTCTTTTTGGAAAGCTTGGTTCAGAAATTCGGTGCCTTTGTCCGTTTGCCATCGAAGAGGGTGACGACCGCTTTGTTTCAACACCCGTTGCAGGGCTCGCACTAACTCGCTGCTCGATTTGGAAGTCAAGGGCACGACCCAGGCAAATTTGGAAAAGACGTCGATGACACAAAACAAATATTTGTAGCCACGATTGTAGCTGGCCAAATGAGAGACATCGGCTAAATCGGCTTGCCATTGATGATCGATGCCTTCCACTCGGGTGCGACTTCTGGCAAACTTGCGTCGAACGGGTTTGTGTAAAGTGTAGGTAGCTTGTTCTTGTAACCATCGTTGCACTTGAGGTAAACGGAGACTTTTCAGTCACGTTTTGGCAGCACGATAGAATTGTTGAACTCCTACGTAACCTGCAGGATGCGAGGGATCGTAGTAAATGCTGGCTATGACTTTTTCCATTTTTTGTGTTGGTTGGTGTGTTAATAAGGCACCCACTCTTGGAAGATGCTACTCTTTTTCTCTTGGGGTACTTTCTTGGATTGCAATGCTTTGCGTGTGCGACCAGCAATAGGTGTTGAAGAGGAGGATATCTGAGCGGGGGATATCGGTTCTTGTTTCACTTCTGTCTTCACTTCTGTCTTCACTTCTGTTTTCACTTTCTTTTTCTCTTGTGATGAAGAAGGGGTGGCCATCATCTTTTTAATCCATCCAATTCTATAGGTAGGTGGTGTTGTTAACTTGCGTACTTTTTCTGGTGGAGTTTGAAACCCTTCTTCTTCTTCTTCTCCTTTTTCTGTCTTGGTCACTGGTAGTGGTGGTACTGGTACTGGTACTGGTGATGGTGCTGGACTTTTCATCAAGGTCTTAAAATCTTTCAGAGTGGGTAGAGCTGTTTCGTCTAAAGCTTTCTGGTGAAAGAGTTGCAGTCGTTGCAGGAGTTGTCCGTACTTTTGCGATTTTTCTGTTTCGGACAAATCTTGGCGATCCATTAAGGGCTGCAATTCGTGTTGTAACTGGGACATCTCGCTCAAATGGGGATTGGAAGGTTAATGCGGGGTGCGTTGTTCTTGCCAACGATGGTATTCCATCCATCGTTTGTAAGGCACTAAAGCTAGTTTTCGTCCTTCCATAGGGTTGTCTGGGGTCAATTCTGAGATCTTGGGACTTCCGAGGGCCTTTTTATCTTGCTCCCACCAGTCCTCCTAACATGGTTCCCAAGACTCCTTTCAGTATGGGGCCTAACAAGAGAGGCAAAATGCCTCCACGTTGGACCAACATCTTCTTCTTTTGACGAATGGGAATTTTCTTTCGAACCATTAGGCGAAGAACGTGACGATGTTTGCTTAAGCATTGTTTCTGGTGTTTGGACAAGGGGATCGTGCCTTTCAAAACGTTCAAACAACATTCGCACACGGTATCGATGACCTCTTTGGAGGCCGATTGAATGAGTTTTTTTCGTAGAGGTGAAGAAGCTTTGGACAGGACAGATAACATGTCCCCATGTTTGACTAAACGTGGTGGTAGTCCTTTTCTTTTCTTTCCTTGGGGTTTTCTGGAGGGTGACATCTTTGAGTCTTCAGGAGTACCAAAAAAACACTGATACCCCCGACTTGGTCACAGGTCTTTTTTATACTGGAACGCGTCTCCACTGATTGTCTTTACGTCGTATCAGTTTGAGGACAGGCATGACACGTCGTGGAGGGGTACGCAACGGACTAAATCGAGCCAGTTCTTGCTTGGACAAATCCAGTAAACTTTGTAACATACCCGATCTTTCATGGACTTTGATTTTGGGAGAAGGTACTTTGTGAGCAGCAGCCACTGCCACTAAATTGGAGGGTCCTGCCACTGGGGAAGTTCTTTTTGGGGTCATCAACGGAGAAGTTCTTGGTGTGATCAACGTCTCCAAGTACTCTTCAGTTCTTGGTGTCATCAACGGAAAAGTGGATGAACGTGAGGCTGCCGGAGATGCGGTCACCGCCGTGGCAGGTCGTGGTTTGCGGGTGTAAGGTTGCGTCCTGGCCGAAGTGCCTCTCTTGCGACTAGTTTTCTTCTGTGGATTTTTCTTTTTCTGGGGGCTTCTTTTCTTTTCCCGGGGTGGTGTCTGGTAAGAGGAGGGTCCCGCCACTGGAGAAGTTCTTCTTGGGGACCTGGTCTTTTTCTTTTTCTTCTTGGGGCTTCGTTGGACTTTTTTCTTGGGGATAACTTTGGGGGCATTAGGATCCCATCTTAAGAGTGAGCGAATGATGACCCCTTCGTATAGTACCACTCCCTCCAGGTTTCAAAATGATTTGTTTTTTGGTTTGAGTGTCGATGCGGGGATCGGCCAGTTGGACCAAAGCGACTTTGTTTCGATCGAAAAAGCGTTTGGTTTGATGAGGAATCTGAATGATTCCTTGGAGTATTTGACGTGCCGTCACCGTGAACCATCGTAAGACTTCTTTGAGACTAGCTTCTAAGACACGAGCTCGTATTTGTGGATTTTTTTCTCGACTGATGCCATACAAGGCACGAATCGATTTGACGGGAAGATGCGACTGAAGGAACGTCATGTTCGCACTGTGAGTGAGACAGACGAAAAAGAGTCTGAGGTTTTTATAGATTTTTTTTATGTGGAGTGAAATGAAGTCGAGGACGGAGACGTGTACAGGACAGGCCCTCCGTCTTGGCACCAGTGGTGAAACAAGTGGGTACGAAATCGCAAATCCTCGGAGGTCGTAGGTTTCAAATCGACGAGTAAATAGGCGTGTGGAGTTTGAGTGGCATCGTCGTACGCCTGAGTCAGCCAAGGCGTTCCTAACTGTTTGGCTAAGACTTGCACTTGCGATTTATCTCGAGGGCTTTTAAACAAGACCACGTAATGCGCATTGAGACTGATGGTGCGATGGGCTTTACTTTGTAGAAACAAAATTTGGGTGATGTAAACGACACTGGCATTACGGTGATGCCCTTTGCGCGTAAACGACAGTTTAATTTCTTCTTCGTCTTCTCCTAACATGTCGTCGAAAATGACCAAATGGGTTTGACGGGAGTCAGAGACGATGCCGTCGTCTTCTTTAGGAATGCCTTCCACAAACACGATGGAATCGCCTTGACTTTCTCGCAAGAGGCTGTACGCCGATTGCCACTCTTTGTAACACCACACGATCCGCTGAGGTGGTCGATCGATCAAATGATGTTTATGTTCGATCAAACGTTTGACAAATTCGGTTTTGCCTGAACCGCTAGGTCCAGCAATGAGCATGTTAAAGGGATGGCGAAGATACAAAGCCTCCCAACTGGCACGATCTAAGTGTTCGTCGATGACTTTGACAGTGGAGGAAGAGGGAGCAGAGACAGCAGAGGTAGCCATAGTGTGAGAAATGTCACTTGTGACACGAAAACAAACAAGACAAGAGTTTATATACTTTTTTTCAGAACACGTTTATTCAATGTTTCAAACATGAATACGAAAGACAAAAATACATAAAAGCCAAAGGCTTAAGTATAAGGATAAAAGGCAAATGATAACCATCAACGTGGAATAAACACAAGTGTCTGTACAACATGTTTTGGGTAATGTTCTAACCAGTTCTATAGTAGGGGGTAAGGTCACACAAGTGTCCTCCCGAAAGGGTCTTTCAGGCCTGTTCACGACAGTCCCGTCCTGGGTGACGGGTTCTTCTGGCACCGTCACTAACAGGTTGAAAAGTCGCAAGGCTCACAATCGCATTCCACTTCAGAAGCCCCACACTTGAATTGTGCCTGTCTAAACTTGTTTTGTGTCTCTCTGAAAGTATTCATCTTGTTCGCTCGGTCTTGGTAGTCACAATGAACTATCGATCTTGTCTAGGGTTCCTTTTTATATACAATACCGACGTGTCCATACGGTAAGTTGAAATGATTGGGAAGTCTCACTCGCTTCTGGTACACGATTTGATAGACTTTTTCCAAGGGTCGACTGACGATGCGGTGAGTGGGTAAACGTACAATCTTGTTCGGTTGATAGGTGGTCACTTTAAAGTTTGCATCCTCTCCAGATTGCAAGGCTTCTTTCAATACCCCAAAGTTCACCACACGACTGGTACGTTAATTCAGAGTCAATCCTTTCACTTTACACGTCGTGTGCAATTCTCCTTGTGGGTCCCGGTATTCGTAGCCGTAATTTTTGGGACCACCACTGACGAAGCTTAGAATCTTGTCGTCGGGATGTTCGTCTGTCCAGGCTCCTAAACGGTCTCCTTCGATGTCAGGGTGCTGTTGACTCGGGTGATGGATGTAAATGCAACTGTCCGTGTCAAAGTACAGGACACGTTCCCCTAACAGTTCTAAAGCTTCGTACAATTTTAAGCGAGCATGAGCTGTCACGTAAGCCGCAATGATGACATTTCCAAAGGGGTCGTCTTGTACAAAGTCCAGATCTTCTTCGTAATTGACCAAGATCAAATCCTCGCGAACGACGTCCACGTGTTTCATGTATTTGGTTTTGTCGTGAATCATCTGAAAGTAGCGGGAAGGTTCTGTCAAATATTCCGTCTTGGGTAAACACGGTCGTTGTGCCATTTTACCCCACAAGCAATTTAACATCACTTTGGCAAACGACCGCCTGCCTTCGTTTTACTCGATGTGGTCTAAAGAGATGCCTTCTTGTTCATAGTATTTCTCTTTGAATGTCTTTTCGTCTTCGGAAGTGTAACACCAGGAAGGATAGCCGCTGGCTTCTTGCTTCAGTTTCAAAAAGGCATCCACGTAGTCGGCGAAAATGCTTTTCTGACTGGGGTCACCCTTGTGGTATTGTTGTGTCTTGGGAAAGTGGCAAATTTCGTACACTTCTAACAGTTGGTATCCCATGTCCAGAGCTTTGAACAATTCTACGCTGACCCAGGTTCCCGTCAAGGCACGTTCTTCCTGGGTGTGCTGACAAGGTTGGTCTTGGTTGCACGTTTCGGCACAAGTACGGCACAATGGAAGCATCAGTTTGCCTTGACAATGGTGAAGTAAGACGGGATGGGATAGGTTCGTGGGGGGCAAAACTTTACCCTTGATCAAGCCTTCGTATTGTCGAATGTTTTTCAGGTCGATGTGTTCCGTGAACAATTGTGGGTGCCCTGCAGGAAAGGGACAATATTTGCACACGTAAGGATACAACGAACACACGTCCAAGTATTTGATTTCTTCTCCTTTCTCTTCGTCGGCTTGGTACAGCAAACAGGTGGCATTGGTCCTTCCTCCGTACAAACTATCCCTCGGGTTCAGCGGGTCCATCAGCTTGTAACTTTCCACGGCACGTTTAAACTCGGGATCGGTTTTCATACGGTGATCGTACTCGTGTTCCCACATTTCCACCACTTGGTATCCTTGCTGTTCTAACTTTAAGCGTCGCTGACAAGTGGCCTGGTACAAGTCTTCCATGGTTCGTTGTAAAAACTGATTTTTAGTGCTACGATCAGGGTAACAGACGGGACATCTGTGAAATAAGCAACCGTTAAACTCGTACACGATCTTGGGGTTTTCTAAGTCCCAGCCATCGACCGAATACGTTCCGATGGTCTTTTCGCCTCCTCTGTTGCGGGCATGCTGAATCCATTTGTCTTCCTTGTCGCACAAGTAATGTAACCAACGTAGGGCTTTGACCGAGTATTGACGTTTGACACAGTGGGTCGTTTGAGGACTGATGACAGCCACGGTGTTTTCAGGCATGAATCGTTGTCGATACACTAAGGAACACGCTTTGGCAATGGTGCAAGCTTCTTTCAAAGGATCGACCCCTCCGTGTTCCATGAACAGTTCTCGAAATTTTCCACAGCAACGCCGTAAAATATCCACGTCAGAACGACAATACTTTAGCATTTCTTCCTGAAGGTCGAAAGGGTCGGAGGCGTGAGTCTGGTACCAAGCGTAGAAAGCTTCTCGTTGTTCGGTACGCATGTTGTCGGGGTCGTAATAGTGAGCCTCAGGCAAATGGGGTAGAACGGCGTGTTGATTGGCTTCCGTATTGAAAAAGTGTGGAAAGTACCCTTTAGCCATTTCTGTCATTCCAAACGTTTTAGTCATTCGACTCAAAGGCATGGCCAAATAGCTCATCGAATCTTTAAACTGCACTTGTCCTACTTGCATGAAAATGATTTTGGCTCCGTTCAAAGTGACTTTAGGACGTTCGGTGCCTTGTTCCGTATAGTATCTGAGAAGAAACTGTCCATCGTATCCGGAGAAATTGTGAGCCATCACTGTGGCATGACGATGACAATCTCCGTAACGTTCGATGTCTTCTTGGCTCCACGTCTTGTCGATGGGATCTAAGACCCATTGGGCAAAATCGGCTAACGTGTTCGGTCCTCGAAAGATTTTTTCACGCCCTCCGGGAATCTTGCTGCAGTGAGGGCAATGACTGAAGATAGGTTCTTGAATGCACTTCTCGCACGCTCGATGAGCCACGCAGAAATTAGGAATGTGAATGCCAGTCTCTTGCATGCATTCGAAATCGAAAAAGATGAAATTGCCTTTCTTCTTGTGACCGTCCTCTTTCTCTGGTGGGGGTTGGTATTTTTGCACGTAGCATTCGTGTTTCAAGTCCACGATATGGTGACAAATGTGACATTTTTTCTTTCCTGAACATACGTGTGCCTTGGCATTATTGGTACGTAGGCCTTGTCGACACGTAGGGCACAGTCTCAGCAGTTGACAAGCACATTTCTGCTGTGAACCTTGCGTCTTCAGATGTTGTTGGTAACAGGCAGGGCTGACAAACGTGCACAGACAAGCAGGACAATGTACTCTTTCTTGTCCTTCGCTCAGACAGGGTGGAGAGGCCAAACATCCTGGGCATTTCCATCCGCAATGTTTGTGTTGCTCTCGATTGTTATAGCCATAGTCACATTTCTCACAGTAATAACTGTATCCCAGGAATCCAGTGATAGTGGTAATGGTATCGAAATGGTCATCGTGATAATAGACATGAATGTATTTTCCGTCCTTAAAGTCTTTCCCTCGAAACAACAGAGGCCCACGCACTTCTTGAGGGTGCACTTTCAAGGTGTAGCGTGGAGCTAGGACATCTTGCAATTTTTGCATTTCAGGAATGCCAGGGGGTGTGTCTTTGGACAGGCCAGCTTGTTGCAACAGGAGTTCTGCTTCGTTTCGTTGTTTGGCTCGGTCCGATTGTTGAATAGTTTTCCAGGTTCTTTTCCATTCTGCCGTGTCGGTCTTGTTGGCATAGGTTCGTCCCACCACGATGTCTCGGGCTAAGCACATCTGGTCTTGAGGGTTGTTAATTTGGACGAGACTCTTTTTGGTGCTGCGAAGGTCGTTCACCAATAACACCTTATTGCGTTGTCCGGTCCCTTGAGGAGGAGAGACGTATGCCATTTTCAGTGTGGCTTTACCATCGGTGATGTCATACTGGTCATTAGATTGTTGTACGTGTTGAATCTTGTCCATGACTTTGAAGGGGCTAGTTCTGCGGGTCTGCTAAACTCGATCCAAACAGGGGATTTCAAGCTGTCGTGATCTATGGATAGTGCCAAGCGATCGTCTTCTTTGGGTTGACATTGTCGCTTGAGTGCGGTGAGCAAAGAATCCCACATCTCGGTGATAAACCCTTCTGCTTTCTCCAACGGTACGTCGGACTTGAAATCTTTAAACTTCACTGTGTAGGTGTAAGCCGTGGTTCTAAATTTTCTAGAGGAGCGCTTTTCCGTCTCTCGAATGGAATAGTACTTTTCAGGGTTAACTAAGGGTGGTGAACTTTGTTTAGAGGGTTCTGATTCTGGTTCACTCATGTCCTCTTCAAAATCACTGGCATGAATTTGTGCCAAGATTTCGGCCCTGGTACGAGGCGATAGATCACGTTTCTGCCTCTTACTTTCTTCTTCTTCTTTCTTCTCGAATGAATAGGATCGTTTCATCTTGAGTGCAAAATGTCAAATGACTCAAGTTTAAACACCATAGACTAATTTATAGTCATGACAAACCAGCGTATATAAAAAGGGTGTGTGTCTTGTCCTTTCACTATTCATTTCACTCTCAAACCGAGCACAACGATGAAAGAGACTACCCAGATGGAACCTTTCATCAGAGCTTTGCGAGGGGTCATTAGAAAAGTCTCTTCAGACCAGCCGACGGACTACTCTCCTTCCTTTCGAGATAAAAGTGAAGATACTTGCTATATCTGTCAGAAGAAAGGGCATTGGTCTTCAGAGTGTCCAGACCGTCAAAAAAGAAAAAAAGGGGCTAGAAAAGACAAAAGTCAAGATACCTGTTATTATTGTCAAGAAAAAGGACATTGGTCTCCAGATTGCCCAAAAAAGAAACAAGAGGAGTCGGAAGAAAAGAGGGATTCTTCAGAAGAAGAGAGAGATTCTTCAGAGGAAGAAAGCAGCCAGGTGAAGAAAAAGAAACAGGAGAAGAAAAGAAGAAGGGAAGAAAGTGAGGAGGAAGAGGAGGAAAAGACTGTGACGGTGAAGAAATTGAAAAAAAAAGAGAGAGTAAAAAAGAAAGAAACAGAAGAAGTGAATGCAATTTATAAAGTGTTCTGTTGTGAATTGTGAATTGGATTGTAACTATGGAGAAAAGAATACATTAATTATATAAGGTAAGTGTCTTTGAGTTTTGATTTTAAAATAAGAAGCTACACTCACGCACTCATACACAGACATGTACTATAAGGGTAAAATGGTTTTTTTTTTGTTGTTGATTTTTGAGTTATTGGCAAATTGAAAGGCTATCTCTTTTCGAGAGAAGTGGGTGGCCCTGAAAAGGGCCTTTTTATTTTGGTGTAGGGGGTGAGTTTAAGCAATCAACTTTAACTGCCTTAAGCCTTTGCCACGGCCGAGGCCTACTTCTGATGATTGGGTTGAAATCACTAAGGGTGGTACGGTAGGCTTAGTCACAGGGTTGACGTGTTTAGCTCGGGAAGGTCGTATTCTCTTCGGTCGTAATAAAGAAGTCTGATACATTTGTTTCAGACTTCTTAACTCCGCTAAAATGTCCAACAGTACCGTAGCCGTTTGATTTTCACCCTCTTGTTTCTTTGCTGCTACTTCTTGTTGTTGTTTTTTTCTTACCTCTTCTTGTTGCTGTTGCTGTTGCTGTAGGAGAAAAGCTTGTTCCGCTTCCTTTTGTCGTTGCATAAATTTCTCCAATTCTTCTTTCTGTCTCTGTCTAAAATTCTCCACTTGCGGTAATGAAGAATGAGACGAAGGTTCCGGAACAAATTCTTGCGAGGTAAGAAAATCCACGAAATCCCAATGTACCTCTTCTGAAAGTAAGTCCTGGTTCCCTTGGGTGGTCTCCACTGCTGGTGCACCCCAATGGATCGTTTTCTGAGTTTCCGTCATGTTGAATCACTGTCGCATAGATTGACAGCACACAGGCGCTAGCGAATCTATATAGACCACATGACGTCACAGACTGCTCTCTTCGGATTGGATGCGGACTGACTGAATTTTGTAACGCGTGTTCGGATTGGTGAATGAACTCAATCCGTTTCAATCCTTCCTCTACCTATAAATAAGTGCAGTTCACTGCATTGATTCACCTGTTCTCGTCGCCTCACGATGTGGACCACAGTTGAATCATCCACCCTTGTGTCTTCCATGATGTTTAGGACGGACATGCGCATATATATCCGGTCCAAGTGGACTGTTGTTGATAGGACAGATACTAGTCTATGGATGAGAAGAGTTTACATAGAAAGACAAGGATGCCTCAAGAGGGTACTTGTGTATGGACCTGCAGTTAGAAGGAGTTTAAGAAGAAGAAGATGTGACAGATGCCGTCTATGTTAATATTAATATTAACATAAACCCAAAGGCCCTTTTCAGGGCCACCCACATTTCTCGAAAAGAGATAGCCTTTCGATTGCCTACCCCTTTATAAAAAAATTTTTTAAAAAAAAAATCCCATGTTCAATTCCCCTTTTCCCTAAAGTAGTTTTTTTTTCTAACATGTTCAATTCCCCTTTGTCCCTAGACAAACCCAAACTCTATTCCCATGTTCAATTCCCCTTGTCCCTAGACAGACCCAAACTCTATTCCCCATGTTCAATTGCCTTTGTCCCTAGAATCGATATTTTTTTTCCATTGTTCGAATGCCTTTGACGCTAATCTCAATATTTCCTTTTTTTTCCTTTCTCCAATGTTAAATTCCATTGACGCTAATCTTACCCAGGGTTTTTTGCCCATGTTAAATTTCCATTGACGCTAATCTCGCCCAGGGTGGTTAATGTTAAATTTCCATTGACGCTAATCTCGCCCAGGGGGTGTTTGTAATGCTAATTCCCATTGACGCTAATCTCACCCCTTTCACTACTGCTATGTCAACAACAAATGTGAGAGGCACAATAATTAAAAATATCTTTCTGATCACCGACACTGTTATTTTTGAAAATATTCAAATCTGTTTCCAAAAAGAATGGTTAAGAATATGACAAGTGCTCTCTAGGGTCTGCAAATACAGCATAGAAAAGCATACTGATGCAAAAAGCTATCTCATATCTATCAGAGACTTACCCTTTTACAAGACTGCCAAAATACTAGTTTCGAGAAAAAAGGCAACTCAAGGTTTTGGTAGGAAGCTAAGAGCCTCGGCGCCAATAATCCAAGACGACGAAAAAGTATTATTTCCGTTGGGTAAATTGAGTGTCACTGAACAGCAGCTATTCAGTTTGAAACTACTTTGATACAATGTTAGGCTAGCGATAGAAGACACACTATGTGATATAAGTCATAGCTGAGGTCCCTCCAACAGCGAGATGCGAATGTCAGGGCATAGACATGTTTTCTTTAGCTGATAATAACAATGGTAATAAACATAGTTACATTTATGCAACTTGGATGTCCTTAAAATGCCCTTTCTTAATTCTTCAAATCCAACCAAAATATCTAGCAAAACCTGATGCACACCAAACTGTACTTGAATTTCATGTAGCCTACATTTCAAGCAGAAATCAGTCTCCTTGCTACACTGAATTGATTCAATGATCCAGTTCCTCATAATCAGAACAAAAAATTGAGTTGGATCAACACAGAAAAAAATCAATGTACTTTCGTTTACAATATGACTATATTTCAATTTGAAGTAGACCAAAACTAAACTTCTTTTTTAAACTGATGAAGAGCGCGCTACTAATTTAATAGGTCGCTGGGCGGGGCTATGTGCGCATGAATTTTTTATTGTGTATTGATGCATCTACGGCTGTGAATTTGTATTTGAATAAAGCATACAATTCAATTACTTTGCTTATTTAATGACTTTTATTATTAGCCCTTATATAGTTAAACAAACTGAGGGTTTAATAAAAAGGTTACTGCATTTGTATCGGAAAATATGAACTCGTTCTTTTTTCTGCAAAATAATACACTCCACAAGGCCATGTAGTAATTTCCAGAAAAACACGTTCATACTTTTCCTATACAAATGTAGTAACCAATAAAACGGCAAGTACTTTTCTCTGTCATGGTATGTTCCACTATTTATTATTTCTAATAAAATAAATGTTTGACTGGAAATTAGATTCTGGCCAATGGCTCTCACTGAATAAATATTACAGGCATATGGATGCATGCCAAGTTATTAAATCACAATGCGCGTCCTGCGACAAGGATTCGATACAAATTTCATCCCGGCCCTAAACCTCCATGAAATTCATTTCTTAGATAAGTCAGAATGTCGGTGCCAGCGTCATAATCCAACAATAATTATTATAGTTTAGATTTACACGGATGCATTATAATTTACTCAACAAATTGCATTGAATACTTTATGAGTGTCGTAATGAAATAATTTACGTTGGCAGTTTCCATTTTCGATGGGATCGTGAAACGTTTCCATACCACTATAATATTTGGCTGACAAGTACTTAATTTTCTTTACTGTGGACACATGTATAGAATGGGAAGCAAATATGAGGTTTTTGAGTAAACATAGACGATTGCATATGGATAAAATACTAATGAACTTAATTCCAAGTTAGGAATACCGTGTTTCCATGATAAATGTCATCTCAGGCATATTAGTTATGCACAAAAATTCCATCACTAATATGTTTGCTGTTACAGTATTTATTAATATATAATTTACCTCTTTTGAACAAAAAACTTAAGAGTGATATATCCACATTTCATGGAAATGAAATATATATTGAAAATAATTTCATTGGATAGCTGCAATAATCAACTGAATAGTCGAGGAGGTGCTCAAAATATGAATCATTTACTTATTCCAGCATTATATTCTCAACTTGTTTCCGTACGAAAGTCAAGGTCGAAGTAAATTTAGTTGTTTTGATAAGAAGAGGCTTCAACGACGGATCAAAGTATTTATAAATTTAAATTCTTCTTCAAGCGATTTAATTGTAAGGACAGATTTAGTCCAACAGTCTCATCCTATATCCGAACTTTGTACACAAGCATATGTTAGTTGCTTCTCGAGCACTTTAGAATGGGTCACATGTTCTAGGCAGAAACCAGTCTTTGGATAGCTAGCTCCTAATTCTGACCATAAGATTTTTTTCCACACGTCGACAACAAATATTCAATTATTGCATTGCTTTCTTTTGTTCATATCGTAAACAGAGGTTGGCTACATAAAACGAAGGAAGAGCAGTTTGAATAAAAATGTTTAAAAAAACCGAAGATTCCAGTCTCGAAATATAAAAGTATGAGTTGTTAACGAGTAAACGATTCAGAAATGTATGTGCTGGTATCTAACGAGTAATAAGACCAAAAACTCTATGGGCAATTTATATGGAACTTCAAAATTCATTAATCATTTGTCTTTTTTTAAGGTGTTGTGGCTTAATCGTCAAGATTTTTTTATAAAAAATAAAATATTTAAATGTGTCTTAATACAAAATGTTTTGTCATCAGAAAATTTAGTGAAGCCGAAACAATCGGTCGTTTCAATGCTAAAACGCTAGAAACTCTGACCTTTATGACCTATACAAAGTTATATACAGCAATCGCTAGATATAGCTGTACGACATGCCTTCTAAATGCAGAACTGTATTAAACACATAAAGATAACTGAAAGGATAACCGCAGCAATATGCAAGAGGCGCATCGTTAGGCAAAGAAATCATACCCCGAATTCAGTTGTAAAGATAGTGGCGGTTGGAATGGTTTAAAAGCAAACGTGACGGGGTTTTAGAAGATTTTGTTCCATCTCAAATCCCTCCTCTTTTGTTTTAGGATTTACTAGTCAGATACCTTCGGATACCACCACCCCATTTATCAGCACAGTAAACGATACGACAGTCCTGTAAAGTGGAACACAATTAAAACTCTGGAAACGTAACCTAAACGTTAAAAGTGAATATTTTTTTAATTGCAGGTTCGCCATCAGTCCAAATGAGGTCTAGCCCCACTCCATCGAGCAGGAGTATGATAACACCGCACGCTAATAGCGCACAAATGCGGGAACCGACAATAGGTATTTATATAAATAAAAAACTGAGCTAAAATGTATAAGCTTAATAGATGCTGAGTACGTAAAGCGCTAGAGTGCTGTGCCGATATTATCACTCATAACACAACTTATGGAAACGCTTGTCTGGTAGCTGCAGCTAGTCATTTCAACAGCGTATGGTACTCCTCCAAGCGGCCTTGTACTATTCATTTCTAAGTATTCGTTCGGACTTTAGCTAAATATTACAGTTCAATTCCAACTGAACCAGCAACGGTTCTCATCTGAAATCTCATTGTCGTAAGCAACAATTGATAAATACTGCAATCTGATTAAAATAAGATATCCTTTGTCGTACTTGAAACTCTGACAGGGACGTCTTAGGGTTGATATTCTGGTTAGCATTGAATCATCCAGTGGGAATACAGCTTCCAAAAATTTGAAGGCGAGTCAAATTGTTAGGCACACATCAGTACTCTTCCGCAATACGGCTCAGTGTCCCAAATGCGAATGTATAGGATTGGCTGATAATATTAGCAATTATGGCAATAATACTGGTCGCCAGAACATGGCCCCTCAACAGGTTTTGGTCAGATCTTCACCTGTGATAAACAATATCTGTGTCGCAGAATAGAAACCGACTGGGTTTTTGGACTAAATGAATAAGACAAACACAATGTGAGAAAGATGGAAATTTATGAAATGAATTAATAAAGACAAATATATGATGTAAAAATACCATGATTCTATCACGCTCTCAACATACGACTGACTCAAATCACTTTGCACAACATTCACACATTGAAAATAAACCAAAAATATTAAATCAATATGAAGTACAGATCCCAGAAACCTGATGGACTGCAGATACGCTTCAAACAGTATTTTACACTACAAGAGAGATTCACAAAATCTCGAATATGAACTCCTATTAAGATTCAAAATAATCTCATGAACACAACTAAGATTCAAAATAATCTTATGAACACGACGAAGATTCAAAATAATCTTATGAACACAACGAAGATTCAAAATAATCTTATGAACACAACTAAAATTCAAAAAAATCTTATGAAAATAAAAATGCAATTGAAACAACAGTTGAACCAAACGTATGCTTCTAGGCGCCTTGTACAGTCGCACGATTCCTTGGGTTGGCCCACACTCTTATAGGCCGCTCGCACCCTTTATGGATCTACCACATGTACCGTCATACGTATACACACGTACAGACAGCATACAGCACCCTTTTTTTAATTTGCTACGTCTACGTCCGAGGCACAGACATACGAACATATATACATACGTATCGACAGCACGCATCCTTAAATACTCTGGAAACTCCAGACAGCTCTAAACAACTTTAGACAGCTTCAGACAGCTTCAGACAGCTCTAGTCATATTCACAGTCACAATCACAGCGACAGTCACAATCAGCTACAATAAAACCAAATTGGTCATAATAATAGTTTCTGTATAATCTCTAGATATATGATAATACTTTAACCTCTAATAGTGACTTGTAATTCAAAGTTCAAATCTGCGTTGTAATAAATGCATTATTACGCAATAAGACATTACTAACCGAATAAGCTTCGAATATCAAATGAAATGTAAATTTAACACTTACCCCTATGGCTTGAGAACAATGGAGAGCGTACACTCCTTGACGTGATCCAAAGCGACCAGTGTCGGTTTTAGAAATTGATCTTACTTAAATCCATAGGAGAGTGAGCGAAAGTCAGGGTAAAATATCCGTGCATATCATGCTATTAATGTTCCTTCGTCACAAGTAATTTCTGGCGAGGTACATGTTAATACAGTCGCATACCTTGAAAAACACGCATTCACCCTAAATACCGTTTTACACATGTACAACGAGAAATAGTCAAATAGTTCTAAGGCAAAACCAAGTTATTTCTTTGCCTAAATCTATGACAATCTGATTTTGTTGCAGTAGTCATGCATATCCGTTGGTGCTTGTACAGCTTAATTGTTCCTTTTCGCCCAGTGAAGTGTCAGGCATTGCTTTACGGGCCAAATAATAAGTTGGCATTTGTCTGAAGTAAGACAGAGATGATAGCGCTGGAAGCGCACCTTAACATCGTAATTGTAATACTTTCTTAATTCCAGATGGTGCTACGTCTGTCCGCATGTGGTTTAGCCCCACACCACCGAACAGGAGGAGCATGATGATCACTCCTCAGGCAACCAGCGCTCAGATGCGGGTAATGATAACAGGTATATATAAAGACAAAACTAGGCTGAACTGTGTATGGCTGAGGGAATGCTGAAGAAGTAAAGTGTTCGTTGCAGTAGCAAAAATATCACGCCTACATAAATCCTGGTAAAGCGTCACTTATATCTCGTATGTCGAGTACAGCCTTCTGGTGGGTCATCTTCTTTGCTACACGTAATGCATAACGTCAAATAATCAGCAAATATTGCGCTGAATCTAAACGAAATGTTTAAGATACATGTTGTTCTAGAGTATTATTATACCCCAGTGCTTTAAATGTCACATCGGTTAATGTTTACCCTAGTAATAAGCACACGTTTTGTATTACAAAACACGCTTTCCTTTTTCATTTCAGAGCCTAGGCTTAAACCTGGTAAGTACACAAGAATATATGAATTTTGATCTGTCTTCCTATATACACACTGTGGTAAAATATGCAATAAACAAATAGGATATAATCCTGAAGTCTTTAGAGAAAATTACATTTCACACAGTTAAGCAATTTACCTAGTTTTCAATTTTAGAGTTTATTGTGAAAACATAACGATAACTTAAGCCTCGTCTTTATTGAGAATACAGCGAGTTTACATTCACTGACCTGTCATTCTTTGAACTGGTCTTTGAATAAATGTAATTTTGTTTGAAAGCTATTCGAATCTTAAAACCATAAAATATACTTGAAATGTTTTACAAATGAAAAATCCAAATCGGAATGATAATTTTTGTTTACAAAAGTCACGAATAACAAAAATATAGGGAATGACTTTTGCCGTGAACTTAGCTTTATAGCTAACGAGTTTTATAAGATTGCATTCGATGGAGGTATGTCTAATTTTTAACTTGCCTTTTTCAGGGGACCGTAACGCCAATGAATATGACCTATGGGAAAAACTATGGTAAGGTCACAAGATGGGACACCATATTCTCGAATTTATGAGCAAAATCGCTCAAGGTCAAGTTTCAAATGGAAACTTCTGAAACTATTCGTGAAATTCATCTACTTCGTTTGAATGTTTGCATAATCTAAGATCATAAAACTGGTATGACTCTAACGTCATTCTACTGACAAATGCAAAAATCTCGAATTTTAAGCTGTAGCTGAAAGAAATGTTGAAATATTTTTGAGAACAGATGGCTTGGTTTTATCAGGCGCACTAGTGACTTCATTTACAGAACCTGGTTTGAGAGAAGCGCCACTTCTGAGCTTCGTTTGCAGTATCTGGTTTGACAAGGCACTTGTATTCATTTTCATATATGCTCAACTACATATTTGCAGGCTGATAACTCTGATGTTGGGAAAAAAATCTTACTATTCTTAACACTTAGTAAAAACAGGAGCAAAATCAATACGGATGTCCGTAGAAATATCATAGCAAATTCTGATGTGCATACTATATCAGCATATAGTTTGTATTTACCTGTCTGCTTGGAATATTTTTGGTCATCTGATCTTTATGTAGTCGTTCGAAATAAACGTTACAATTAATAAAACGAAATAAAAATATTTAGGACTCTCCGACCGTGTATTTGCAACGTAGAATTATGACTGTTCCATTTCTCTTAAAAGAATAGGTTAGGATTCCGATTTGTGTTACAATATTTTTAATGTGGCAATTCTATTGAGAGGTCAACATTATTTACTCGTTTTATACATCCAAGAACTTAACGTAACAAACATTCCATCCAAATATTTCCAATGAATTTGGCTGTTAAAGTGAGTGACCTTGTTATCATCAGTTTAAAAAAATCGATGACCTAAGTATATCTTTAATAGCAGAGCACAATGCACGTCATCTTGAGAGTTATGAGAAAGGATTCATTACGAAAAGCCATTATATGTGCGCCAGTTATAAGTACGAATGTATGGTCTTGTATTGCGTCATAAAGAAACATTGCACAACCGCATATTGTAGAAATATTTCTTTTACAAGCACAATTGAATCTGTAATTAAAGAAATAAAACATTGTTTTGTAATGCTCGAACATATATAGATATTTCAACAATATATATATATATATATATATATATATATATATATATATATATATATATATATATATATATATATATATATATATATATATATATATATATATATATATATATATATATATTCTCTTCAGGATTTAATACACTTCAACGCATGGGAGCCACCTTTAGAATATTGAACTGGTTTACAGGAATACGAAAAACCTTCGTAAACTGAATTTTTGTGAAGACCTTCTTCATTGCCTAAATACAGCATCAGATATTGCCGAAGTATACAAGATAAATAACTTCCAAAGAAAACTACTACGAGTAGCTGATGCATAAATTGCATGATGGCATCCAAGAATTTTGAGTATGAAAATTAGTTTCAGTGTCTAGCGAGATTACTCTTCATTGTTCTTGCGAATACATATATCACTAATAGAAGATACATATTTTGCTCTTGGAAACTGCTTGAAATATTAATGTTTCAGTGTCATGATATTAGATATATATTAGCTATAGATAATGAATATATCATTTCAGTATCCGCACATTGCTGCGGACGTGTTTTATACTGTCTGTGGACAAAATTCAATATACATCTTATTTTGAATGTAATACTCTAGACAATGCACATTGAGAAACAACTTTTCAATGTCACAATGCACTTACATCAATTATTAGCTTTCTGGACATGTGGAGATGTTAGTCCGGCAGAAAAAAATATTTATTTATACCTTATCTTGCTGTATTTCCTATGCATGCGATTTCGGGGACAATATATCTCCAAACTCTGTGTCACAGAAACTGAACGATAACAATTCGATAACGTTGAACTATTTGTACTTATGTTACCCCATGCTTATGATTTCCCGACGTTGGCTAATTTTGTGTTGCATTCATTATTGAATGAATGAATGAATTATAAAATATCTTCACTGCTGAGGGACCTTAAAACCTTAAGATTTGTCTTTGAAATAGTATATATGGAAAACGTTCGTTACTCTCGTTTGAAATGCGTCGGTATCGTTAACAATTGCTTGAGTTGCAGTTAAAGATTTGTACCCTTAAGTGATATAATTTAATCAGCGTCCTTTCTAATTTGTATGTAAGGCCCCGATTTATGACAGAATATTACCAAGGGTTATAAATTATGAAAAGAAAACTATTATTTTATTCATTTTTTTGGGATTCTTATGTCGTATATTCTTGTGTTAGTATCAGTCTGCTTTGTGTTTAACGTTGTTTTTATATATAATTTGAGAAGCAACGTTTAATTGGATTATTCATTAGAACTACACAATGCTCATTGGACCAAAATATAATCCTGTGGTTATTGTGAATGCATGCAAGGAAGTTCTGGACAATGAGATTATGATACAACAGGACTGTTGATACACCAGTACATTCTCGGGAGTCTGGAAGTCATTCAGAACGGCGATTCCTTTTTCGGACCTGAGTAAAACCTTTAATGATTATTTTGGATTTAATTCATAATACTGTAAATTCCTCTTAATTTGTATATATATATATATATATATATATATATATATATATATATATATATATATATATATATATATATATATATATATATATATATATATATATATATATATATATATATATATATATATATATAACTTTCATAGTTACATCGCCTGTTAAGTGTTACAAAATCTGTTGGTTTTCCTTCTTTCTGTTACTTTTTATTCATATAGTCGCAACAGTAGATATATTGCTAAGATAACTAATGTTTCAATTACCTGTACGTTGTCTTTATTTTGTTTTCTTAAATTATTTCTGCGTTTTCATAAAAAGAAAAAAGATCAAGGATTGTATATACTACAGTTTTTCTTAATCACATTATATATGTCCCAGATAGTATTCAATTTATAATGACGTTTGTTTTATTTTGCTCAAATGTGCTGCATTGTTTTAAAGGCAATTGTTTCTAAAGTAGCAGAGTAATAATGTCGGTATCTGAGATTAATATAATTTGGTTTCCAGGGTTAAAAAAATATATGGTTTTATTGTAGACAAAATATGAGCTGGTGAATAACAACGCTTAATTTACCAATCTCTATTATTAAATGAATATCATTTAATATTTTGAAAGCGTGCATATTTATTTAGTAGTATTGGTAACAACAAAGTTTAAATCAGCAAGACTAACATTCCTTAAAATGCACTTGAAACCAATACAGATAAATAGATACATATCATATTAACTTCACCTCCAATATTGACATCTATCTTTGATCTCAAAATTTTCAACCAATCTCTCTAAGCCAGTACACAGTGTTCAGCGACGATAAGCTAAAAAAAATAAGGATAGAATCGAATGTACTTGTATAAAATTATATTTGTAATATTTGACACTGGCATATATATATATATATATATATATATATATATATATATATATATATATATATATATATATATATATATATATATACATCGTTGAAAAAAGGTGTACTTAATATAAAGCCTTTCCGCTTGTTTGTTATTTATACCACGTCGGAAAATGACGACTATCACAAATTGTCTAATGTTTTATACACCGTTTCACCAGATTTCACTTTATCAAGTTGAACTCCCTAGTGAAATTTCTCATTATTCAATATAAATTTTATATATATCAGTAGTTTTATCACTGTGGTTTAATTAGTTTATATCTTTTTCTGCAGAGGCATTTTTATCATTCGAGATTTGCCAAACTTGTTTGGGGTAGCGAGAATTTACTGTATTTTGAATACTTGTATCCTGCACTCATTGTGTCATGTTCTCGTACAGTTCTCTTGTAATTACCAGTAAGGAATAAACATTGATGGTACACTAAATGCCAATATCTTAGAGGAACATACACTAGTCTCTTAACGGAAGAGGTACGAAGTATGAACACAACTATCTATATACGTGGTTATTTCGAATATATATATATATATATATATATATATATATATATATATATATATATATATATATATATATATATATATATATGAGAAATCTTGGTACAATTGAACAATCAGTATTGGATTGAGTTAGTATATCTTTAAGCACCTCTCTCTTGTAAGTTGTAATAAATATGTTTATATTTTATCTTTTTAAATATTTTTTTATTTCATCTAAAAGGCACAATTCCCCTGTAAGAGTTGATCGGGTTCTTGACAGAAATAACGTCATTAATGGATAGAAAATCATGCAAAAACATTATCAATAAAATCACACGTTTCTTTATTCTGTGTTTTACAAAAATCGTATAGGTGCCGAAATCCGTTCGTAAAGTATTCAAGCAGTCGTGTGCTTCAATGCAGATAATATAAGCCAATAGCTCTAACTTTCAATTTTCACCTAATTTCAAGTACCGGTGAACAAAGAGACAAAAGTATAAGCTCCCCGTTGATTTTTAACGGATATATAAAAGTGAGTATTGCGAAATTATCGCCATTGCCTATTATATTATATATTGTATGCCTAGTGCCCCCTGTTTGTGAGCATTTGATTCCTGTCTTGTTTTCCCGTCTTTTTTTAATGACAAAGAAAACAAGCTTTAATTTAAATTGTCTCTGTTTTTTCAACGTGCACCCTATCAACATTACGGTTCTTACCTGGGAACACAGTAATTCATAAAGATTTTACATTCTTTATAGTTTGGTACCCCGGATACGTAGAAAGTGTCTTCGTTTTCGACTGAATTTAAGCAAATATTTTACGAGCAGAAATTCGAAAAGTGTTCGCTTCAAGTGTCAAACATTTTCTTAAATCTAATGAGAAACTATAACATTTCGTCGTGTCCTTTTATAGATGAAATAGAAAAAGGTATGTTGAGTATGTATGCATCCTCTTATCATGTCTGAACAATCTTGAAATGAAGTGACAATTTTTACGAATAAAACAAACTACCGCAAGTATGTCAATAAAAAAATTGATCCAAATTTTGTTAAAGCACAGAGGAAACAAAAATGACCGTCGTCTGATACAAAATTAATAGCGAACATCCTCAGCACTATTTCTAATATAATTTAAATTTTAGTGAAGAGATAAACGCTATAAGTAGCACATTTTCTGATGCACACGATATAAAGATTAGTTCATAGTTGTAGCATGGTAAGTGTGGTTTAAACGACAGATCCAAATTAAATATTAACACGAAAGACGGGTGACGTTTATTAGTTGATCGTTTGCATTTGTATACATTTCAATGCTTGTTACAACTATGAATTTCTTCTAAGGCTGCATGAGTTTTGATAATCACCTAATTTTGGCTTTGATTAGGATTGATGAATAACAGGAAATTGTCCTTTATTTCCTAGCGCAGAGATGAGAATGAATATCGACAAAATAAATCTACTTGATATTTTATTCAAATTCTTCATGTGCAAATGGTCAGTGTCTTGGCATGCAGTGTCTCCATTACGTTTCAACTAGCAAATTCTCTATACGTTTAAACGGTTTGGCTGATGTAATTTCCTCACAGTATTATGCATGTAAGCAACCGGATACTGACGTTGTGTATTTGCACTAACGTCATTACATAAGCAGACGCTACATATTACGTACGTGGGAAATGTCAATACAGTTAATGTGCCCCTATCTGTTAGGAAACATAATGCCTATAGATCGCTCATATTATTGAGGTTAAAGCTCAGCCCAAATGTTACCAAGACTGCACATGCTGCATAACGGTCGACTTTATTTACAACCGAGTGTCACCTGAGCTATAACACACGCGTCTATATTTCTATTCGTGTCAAGTCTAGACCAATGTACGCTACCTTTTTGGTCCGTACGAGAACATTATTTCATCTACTCATTTTGTGAGACAATTTACAATTGCTTAATTAATATAAACTTCATTACCTTATCGGACATATGTAAAGCTAACACGTTTTTCTTCACACTTCCAATGTCAACATTTATCAAAAATATAAAGTGACAAGAAAAAAGTAGAGTAATATTTTTTCACCTTTAAAAGTGCATCGTGTCAAATGTTGAGAAGTTTCACATGTGCATACAGCCAAAACACTTTATGATATGGTCACTGTTTCGGGATTTTGATGCATTGAGAATATCTTCGTTTTTCAGCGGATTCAATAAACCTACACGAGTGAAAATAAAACATATTTACAGATCATGTGTAATATTTTCCTGAAACCAAATAAACATTATGAATTTCATGTATTTTCATTATGTTAAGAAAGATAAATGAGAAAAAAATCTTCAAATATGATCGGCCGTGAATGAGCTAAAATTTAGAAGCCAAATATCGGAAAATCCCTCACCGCTTTCTTGTAGTAGTGAAAGCCTATATTACGACGGCTTCTATTTTCGAAAAATGCTATAGATCGAAAGTGTCTATTGCTCATCAGATATTAAACTGCTCTGGATCATAGACATAAATATATAATACGCAAAGGTATACCACTCTGGATCATAGACATAAATATATAATAAGCAAAGGTATACCACTCTGGATCGTAGACATAAATATATAATAAGCAAAGATATACCACTCTGGATCGTAGACATAAATATATAATAAGAAAAGGTATACCACTCTGGATCATAGACATAAATATATAATAGGCAAAAATATACCACTCTGAAACATAGACATAAATATATAGTAAACAAAGGTATACCACTCTGGATCATAGACATAAATATATAATAAGCAAACGTATACCACTCTGGAGCATAGACATAAATATATAATAAACAAAGGTATACCACTCTGGATCATAGACATAAATATATAATAAGCGAAGGTATACCACTCTGGATCATAGACATAAATATATAATCAGCAAAGTTATACCACTCTGGATCACAGACATAAATATACACTGTTCAAGAGAGTGTTTAAAATGTAATCGAAATTTAATTAAGCGATCAAGGTCGAGATTAGGATGAAAAACTCGGATTCGAATTCAGATTGAAAAGTTAGACTAAACTATACTGCTGGTGATGACAGATTGGCTGTCGATACGTGTAGAATGTTCAGTTACGATAACAACATTGATAAACAGTCACCGGCTTAGTACCTTGACCGAGTACTGAACTAATTACTGACGGTGTTACAAACATGACTCCGTCATCTGATACGCTGCCTGTAACAACTGTTCATCAAATAGACAATGAAATGAAAATGAAAACTTGCCCTGTTTTAAAATTTCTTCTAATGGTAACATTCCTCTCTGTGTCGTATTTTTATATATACCCATTATGCTGTCTCAGACACCATCTTAAGGCGTCATGTGACCATATTACTCGTATGCATGCTCTTGATTCAGAAGGAAAAACAAGCATATACCTTTATGCTAGTCATGTTTAAAGTACTTCTTTCTCAATTTGCACATTTATCACAATGCTAATTTCACGACGTTCTGATATTTTGCATTGAACAGATGAAGAAAAAACAATTTCAGTCTAAAATACATGAAACGTGGCTCTAATTTTATCTGTTAACATTAGAAATATATATATTTGCACAAATTTAGTTTGAGACAACTAATTTAACGTATTTGCACATACTCTACATGCCTGACTGAAGCAATATGTACATGAGTAAGTGCATGAATTTATTTAAAGCATATTACTGTTTCCATAAAGAGCGGACATTTTGTTTCAAAACTTCTGCTTTCTACGTTTCCGTATATCCCTCCGTAACCATTGATATGCATGAGGCGCTAAACGACATCATTTCATTGATTAAAACAGATTTTTGCTGTGCACAATTATATTTACTTAGTGAAAGACAAGTACACAGTGCTCCTATTACAACAAACTTATCTAGTATCAAGGTGTAAAAAAAAGTGTAACATTTTCAGCCAAACTATTATATTTGCATCGAACATGTATGCTTCACAAATCTATTGTTATAATCAACCTTTCGCGATGAAGCTGAGAAAGACAGTCCGACAAGGAAGTAATTTATTACTTTGATTATAAAAAAGTTCCAAAATACCATGTAGAAAACTAATCTAATAAAGACGGAGCTCGATTGTCGTCTAATACTCTAAATAATACGAAACGGTCAAAAACCTTTAAACATCAAAATTAGAGAAAAGTATAGCAAAAGTCATATTTCAGTGACAGTGATTCGAGAGAAACCCCGATTTGCATCATGCATTTGATTAACAGCATATAACGCCAAACAATATTATTTAATACTATATTGCCATCCCTAACAGAAAATATGTGTGCGGCTGGGCTAACCACAAGTTGCCTTATACTGTGCAAAAGGCATGTTTGAGGGTCTGACAAAGTATCTAATAAATTCCAGCTGGAGGAGTTTTCCTTGTTTCTTTTGTTCTATGTAGTTTCAGCATTACGATCCACTATTTATCCACACATAACGGAGCTCCATAAATTAATATAGAAAGTTCTGGGAAATAATGGTGATATCTTTATTTCAATGCGTTTATGATCCTTAAAGATTTTTTTAAAAGTCCAACGACGTAAACTAATACAAACCAATGAAATCGCCTTTTGTAATTATTCAAAACATAAGAACATAGCTCCCCCCATACTCACATCGATTTCCTGAAAACATAAGCATGGGGTGCATAACGACTGACATCCTTTCGTATTCTATTCGGATGGTCCGATAGTATGTCCTAAAGGTGCACATGCGCAACTTATGATCCATAAATATGGCAAGAAAAGTGAAAGTTTATTCCAAATAGTAAAAACATCCGTTAAATTGAAGGTCATTTCATAAATAATGTCATATTTCTTGTTCGAACTTGTTTAATAAAGTTTGCTAAGTTTTCAGTATGTCTAATGTAAAGTTTGATCTCTCTCTCTCTCTCTCTCTTATATAAATTTTATATTTGAAGATCATTGGAAAAACTCAGCAAATCGGTTCTAATTAAAGCATGCATTTATATAAATACCCGGGCATAAAAGAAAAGCCATGTATGTGTACAATTTTGGACCAAAGTGGAATTGTCTCAGTCTGCAACATATCGACATCAACTCGATTAAATCTGTCAAAGATTTGAATTCTTACGTTTGAAAACAAATCAGTTTGAATTACATTAGATTACTGGACCTCTAGAACAGACACATTCTACGGAGCCCAGGATGCAAACTAGAAATGAAAGAGGAACGCACACCTTTTGCGATCTACTTGATATCATCAAAGCACTTGAATCTCAGAAATCGACAAAACTTACTGCTATAGTACCAGAGAACAAAGAAAACGTTATGAAACAAACACTCATTCGAAACATGCCCAGCCGCATCGTCAGTAGTCAGTAATGCACAGAAAATAATACAATTGTATTCCAGAGGTATTCTAAGTATATTTTGTTTCGTTGAGATTAACGGATCTGATACATTCAATGACAGGTTACTGGTCAGCATGTCATAAATGTTATATTCAAATGTCTTGTCACAAATATTTGGCGCGACATTTGAATTATTATCGAAG